>CAXITT010000666.1:38569-81191 GCA_964033795.1 Lymnaea stagnalis | reverse complement strand
GAGAGAGAGAGAGTGGGAGGAGTGAAAGGAGAGAGAGGGGATGTCTGAATGAGAGAGAGAGAGAAAGAGTGGGAGTGTTTGAAGGAGAGAGAGGGGATGTCTGAATGAGAGAGAAAGAGTGGGAGTGTTTGAAGGAGAGAAAGGGGATGTCTGAATGAGAGAGAGAGAGAAAGAGTGGGAGTGTTTGAAGAAGGGAGAGGGGATGTCTGAATGAGAGAGAGATAGAAAGAGAGAGAGAGTGGGAGTGTTTGAAGGAGAGAGAGGGGATGTTTGAATGAGAGAGAGAGAGAGAGAGAGAGAGAGGGAGTGTTTGAAGGAGAGAGAGGGGATGTCTGAATGATAGAGAGAGAGAGAGAGGGAGAGGGAGAGAGAGAGACAGAGATAGAGTGAGTGGGGAGATTGTGACGAGAACTAAAGGAGATTAATCTGAAAACTTTAAGGGGAAAAAAGGCATTTCGTTAGCATTTTTTCAATCTGACTTATGCAGCAGAGGAAGAATGGTTTCAGGTTCAACCGTCACCCCCTCCACCACCCCGACCCCCTCAACCACCCCAACTCCCTCCACCGCCTCGCCCCTTCACCACTTCCCAGCCCACCCCACCCCCCACAACTCAAGTACACAGCGCCAGGAATTGCCTCAGAGCCTTTCATAGATATTGAAATCCCTATTTGTAAAATGTCTTCTAGAAGTGCTCAAACACCCCCTCCCCCCCCCCACACACACACACAATGGAGTCTACTTCTGGCAACGTGAATGATTTCTGGTCCCCACCCCCCACAACTCAAGTACACAGCGCCAGGAATTGCCTCAGAGCCTTTCATAGATATTGAAATCCCTATTTGTAAAATGTCTTCTAGAAGTGCTCAAACACCCCCTCCCCCCCCCACACACACACACAATGGAGTCTACTTCTGGCAACGTGAATGATTTCTGGTCTATGCAAATACCAAACATAAGAAGGCCACTCTTTGAAAGAAGTTGTCTTGGATTCTGCCATCAGCTCTGGTTATTTAGTCGACCCGTATAGGGATAACATGCCTGCCCAAAGCCGCTATCCGCGCATCATTTTTATACAACTGGTGGTCTAGTTTTACTCTGGGTTAAAAAAAAAAAGACTATGGTGTCCGTTCACGACAAGCTTCACACTCTGTTTAGAAGACCCACTCGTGGCACATGTCACTTTCCCATATTTTGTCCCACTTCCGGTCCCGTGTAGTACTTATCTCACATATAGTACTCTTATCTAGAAAACCACTACAATCTCAATTCACAATCCAATCTCATGTCACACTCCCATCTCATGTCACACTCCCATCTCATGTCACACTTCCATCTCATGGCACACTCCCATCTCATGTCAAACTCCCCTCTCATGTCACACTCCCCTCTCATGTCACACTCCCCTCTCATGTCACATGAGATACAACTAGAACAGTATACTAAAAAAAAATAATTCCCCACATGTTTGTCATTCATACATGGTCGCATTTCTCAGAGATTCACCACATGTTTGTCATTCATACATGGCCGCATTTCTCAGAGATTCACCACATGTGTGTCATTCATACATGGCCACATTGCTCAGAGATTTATCACATGTTTGTCATTCATACATGGCCACATTGCTCAGAGATTCGACACATGTGTGTCATTCATACATGGCCGCCTTTCTCAGAGATTCACCACATGTTTGTCATTCATACATGGCCGCCTTTCTCAGAGATTCACCACATGTTTGTCATTCATACATGGTTGCATTTCTCAGAGATTCACCACATGTTTGTCATTCATACATGGTCGCATTTCTCAGAGATTCACCACATGTTTGTCATTCATACATGGTCGCATTTCTCAGAGATTCACCACATGTTTGTCATTCATACATGGCCACATTGCTCAGAGATTCACCACGTGTGTGTCATTCCTACATGGCCACATTGCTCAGAGATTCACCACGTGTGTGTCATTCATACATGGCCACATTTCTCAGAGATTCACCAGGTGTGTGTCATTCCTACATGGCCACATTGCTCAGAGATTCACGACGTGTGTGTCATTCATACATGGCCACATTTCTCAGAGATTCACCAGGTGTGTGTCATTCATACATGGCCACATTGCTCAGAGATTCACCACGTGTGTGTCATTCATACATGGCCACATTTCTCAGAGATTCACCACGTGTGTGTCATTCATACATGGCCACATTTCTCAGAGATTCACCACATGTGTGTCATTCATACATGGCCACATTGCTCAGAGATTCACCACGTGTGTGTCATTCATACACGGCATGTATTGAATTTATTCAACCGACATGACCCATGTGACCCATGATAAGAAATTTTTTAAATTTAATTTTAAAAGAAAATTCATGCAGTCTTTGATTAAAAAGATTAGACCATTAGAATCATCAACGAGATATTAAAACACATTTTAGGATCATTTGTAAATCTTTGAAAAATTCCACTCATTGTATAAAAATCCACACACAGTAGTGGAAAAAAAAATGGTGCTTTGTTTTGAATGTGTCAAGGAGAAGTACACAGAGGTACTTGATAAGGCGACGAATAGAATCAAAAACTCTCGCCGTGTCAATGAAATCTGACATTGACACAAGTCATCGATAAAATCAAATTTTATTCAACGATCTTTGTCGATGCCATTCTCTGCGCGATACTTGTATAGTCGGTTTATACTTTATTATTTGAGCTTGGCCAAGAAGGAGCAGAGAGCAGTTCCTCAATGAATACAGCACAGGAAGTGACGTCATCACGAGATTTGATGGCTCAGTCGCAGGCGCCTAGCGACCCAGTGCAACAATAAACTCAAACATCTTATTTTTAACATTTGGAAAACAAATTTTTCTTTAAAGCTTCTTTTATCAGCCTTTTCAGTTGTTTTTTTTTTACTAAACCGTGACCTTATGAGAAGTCCATATGAGAAGTTTATATGAGAAGTCCATATGAGAACTCATTATGAGAAGTCATTATGAGAAGTCAACAGTCTAAATTTGACGGGTGAAATTTCTTCACGAAATAAAGTTGTCCCAAAAATATAAATATTGCTTGATTTGAGGAAGTTTGTTTAAGAGGGGCCTCGGGTTTGTCAGCCTGACAATGTGACAACACTCATGTCAAGGAGAATGACGCGAGTCAAGAAAGCAAAGTTGAAAGCGGTCTGTCTGACGGAATGGGCTCACAGGAGACTAGTCTTGTACACACAGTTTAATGAAATTTGTATTATTTTGGCATTTATCGTACTAAAAAAAGTAAGTTACCTTAAACAATGTAAGTTAACTATAAATTTAAGTTAACTAAAGAATGTTAGCTACCTAAAGAATGTAACTTAAATAAAGAATGCAATTTACCTAAACAATTTAAGTTACCTAAATAATGTAACTTACCTAAAGAATTTAAGTTTCTTAAAAAGTGTAAGTTACCCTTGAATGTAAGTTACCTATGAATGTATGTTACATAACGAATGTAACTTACCTAAAGAATGTGAGTTACCTAAAGAATGTAACTTACCTAAGGAATGTGAGTTACCTAAAGAATGTAACTTACCTAAAGAATGTGAGTTAACTAAAAAATAAATGTAACTTACCTAAAGAATGTGAGTTACCCCAAAAATGTAACTTACCTAAAGAATGTGAGTTAACTAAAAAAAATGTAACTTACCTAAAGAATGTGAGTTACCTAAAAATGTAACTTACCTAAAGAATGTGAGTTACCTAAAAATGTAACTTACCTAAAGAATGTGAGTTAACTAAAAAAAATGTAACTTACCTAAAGAATGTGAGTTACCCCAAAAATGTAACTTACCTAAAGAATGTGAGTTAACTAAAAATGGTAACTTACCTAAAGAATGTGAGTTACCCCAAAAATGTAACTTACGTAAAGAATGTGAGTTAACTAAAAATTGTAACTTACCTAAAGAATGTGAGTTAACTAAAAATGGTAACTTACCTAAAGAATGTGAGTTACCCCAAAAATGTAACTTACGTAAAGAATGTGAGTTAACTAAAAAAAAATTGTAACTTACCTAAAGAATGTGAGTTACCTAAAAAATGTAACTTACCTAAAGAATGTGAGTTACCTAAAAATGTAACTTACCTAAAGAATGTGAGTTACCTAAAAAATGTAACTTACCTAAAGAATGTGAGTTACCTAAAAAATGTAACTTACCTAAAGAATGTTACTTCCCTGAAGACAGGTGGACAGAAAAAGATCTAATATTTTCATCAACGTCGGGGCCCAGCGGAATGGATGGAGATTACTCAGAATTAGTCAGTGTCAATTATCAAAGTCTCTCGAGATAATCTCCCTCTGGCTTAGCCCAGATATCAGTCTCTCAGCGGGTCTCTTGAGACATCGTGACTTCCATACGGCTTTTTCCATTGAATCTTGGAATATGAGGGAGAAGTTAGCCATGTGTGGGAGAAGTTAGCCATGTGTGGGAGACGTTAGCCATGTGTGGAAGACGTTAGCCATGTGTGGGAGAAGTTAGCCATGTGTGGGAGATGTTAGCCATGTATGGGAGAGTTAGCCATGTCTTGAGGAGTTAGCCATGTATTGGAGAGTTAGCCATGTCTTGGAGAGTTAGCCATGTCTTGGGGAGTTCAGCCATGTCTTGGGGAGTTCAGCCATGTATGAGGGAGGTTACATTTCTCAGTTTCTATTATCTGCGAAGCGAAATTTAAAAACACCATCTTTGACTCAATTGTTCATTCTAGAGCTATTGCTGCTAAAGTTGTGTCTTTGCATTCATGTGTTTGTGGCAAAGCTATTGAGGTATGTCAGTCTGACCACGCATCTCTTACCGTTTGACGTAAAATACACGGACCAACAAAGGGTGAATATGGATGGAGAATAAGAACCTACAAGAATTATACAGTGTATATCAGGATCCCACGCTGGTAGCAGAAATATATATATANAGACCTAGGCTTAGATGGGTGGATGATGTGACGCATCAAAGGCAGACCTAGGCTTAGATGGGTGGATGATGTGACGCATCAAAGGCAGACCTAGGCTTAGATGGGTGGATGATGTGACGCATCAAAGGCAGACCTAGGCTTAGATGGGTGGATGATGTGACGCATCAAAGGCAGACCTAGGCTTAGATGGGTGGATGATGTGACGCATCAAAGGCAGACCTAGGCTTAGATGGGTGGATGATGTGACGCATCAAAGGCAGACCTAGGCTTAGATGGGTGGATGATGTGACGCATCAAAGGCAGACCTAGGCTTAGATGGGTGGATGATGTGACGCATCAAAGGCAGACCTAGGCTTAGATGGGTGGATGATGTGACGCATCAAAGGCAGACCTAGGCTTAGATGGGTGGATGATGTGACGCATCAAAGGCAGACCTAGGCTTAGATGGGTGGATGATGTGACGCATCAAAGGCAGACCTAGGCTTAGATGGGTGGATGATGTGACGCATCAAAGGCAGACCTAGGCTTAGATGGGTGGATGATGTGGATAGGGATCTACAAGCGCTTGAAATCAAACACGGAAAGGAAAAGCATTAGTTAGGTGGGTGTGGAAGGATGTGGTGTGGCCGGGACAATCGCTACATGGCTTGTAGTGTCCTATGGATGGGTGGATGGATGGATGGAAGGATGTGGTATGACCGGCCCAATCGCTACATGCCTTGTAGTGTCCCATGGATGGATGGGTGGATGGATGGATGGATAGATGGATAGATAGAAGAGATTGCTCGACGCAATTGTTTCAGGAAATGCATGATTAAAAAATAATGTAAGATGGCACACTTTGATCGGTAGGTCAGAATACCGTATGATAAATATATCTCTCCTAAACAACGTTATGTGTCGTCTTTGCTGCCATATTTTAACATCACGAGACCCACTGACAACTAAGCCACAAACGGGTCTGTTCCCTGACATCATTAATCCTATCCACTGTGTCTCTATGGTCAACGTAATGCCATAACACATGACATTGATCGGTCTGAACAAAGTATGATTCTCAATTTGAGTTGGCCCCTACCTAGTCTATATTATTTTTATCCAAAAATAGCCGTCAACGCAGACGGGTCTCAAATAGGATGATCAAGGACCCCGCTGATGGAATAAGAAGCAAATTAAAAATATAATGATTTTAAACTCAACCGTTCTGTACTTGAGTATCTATAAAAACAAAAACCATGCCCGACAATTGGATTACAAACCGGATATATTGCCGAGTCATAAGCCACTCACCAGGCAAGGTCCTTTATAATAAAAATCAGTCTGAAGTCAACTACACGTCATGTGGTCTGCTTGTGTAGTCTACGCTTTGTTAGAATTCTTTGACGCTAAGAAGTCATTAAAAAAAACAAAAACTAATTAAACAACTCCTAACTAAGCAACCCCTAATTATACAACCCTTTATTAAACCACCCTTTATTAAACAACCCCTTATTAAACAACCCTTTATTAAACAACCCTTTATTAAACAACCCTTTATTAAACAACCCCTTATTAAACAACCCTTTATTAAACAACCCCTTATTAAACAACACTTTATTCAAAACCCTTTATTAAACAACCATTTATTAAACAACCCTTTATTAAACAACCCTTTATTAAACAACCCTTTATTAAACAACCCCTTATTAAACAAACCCTTATTAAACAACCCCTTATTAAACAACCCCTTATTAAACAAACCTTTATTAAACAACCCCTTATTAAACAACCCCTTATTAAACAACCCCTTATTAAACAACCCCTTATTAAACAACCCCTTATTAAACAACCCTTTATTAAAAAACCATTTATTAAACAACCCCTTATTAAACAACCCCTTATTAAACAACCCCTTATTAAACAACCCCTTATTAAACAAACCGTTATTAAACAACCCCTTATTAAACAACCCCTTATTAAACAACCCCTTATTAAACAACCCCTTATTAAACAACCCCTTATTAAACAACCCCTTATTAAACAACCCCTTATTAAACAACCCCTTATTAAACAACCCCTTATTAAACAACCCCTTATTAAACAACACCTTTTTCAACAACCCTTTATTAAACAACCCCTTATTAAACAACCCTTTATTAAACAGCCCCTTATTAAACAGCCCCTTATTAAACAACCCCTTATTAAATAACCCCTTATTAAACAACCCTTTATTAAACAACCCCTTATTAAACAACCCTTTATTAAACAACCCCTTATTAAACAACCCTTTATTAAACAACCCTTTATTAAACAACCCTTTATTAAACAAACCCTTATTAAACAACCCTTTATTAAACAACCCCTTATTAAACAACCCTTTATTAAACAACCCTTTATTAAACAACCATTTATTAAACAACCCTTTATTAAACAACCCCTTATTAAACAACCCCTTATTAAACAACCCCTTATTAAACAACCCCTTATTAAACAACCCCTTATTAAACAACCCCTTATTAAACAACCCCTTATTAAACAACCCCTTATTAAACAACCCCTTTTTAAACAACCCTTTATAAACAACCCCTTATTAAACAACCCTTTATTAAACAGCCCCTTATTAAACAGCCCCTTATTAAACAACCCCTTATTAAACAACCCCTTATTAAACAACCCTTTATTAAACAACCCCTTATTAAACAACCCTTTATTAAACATCCCCTTATTAAACAACCCCTTATTAAACAACCCCTTATTAAACAACCATTTATTAAACAACACTTTATTATACAAACCTTTATTAAACAGCCCCTTATTAAACAACAATTTATTAAACAACCCTTTATTAAACAATCACTTATTAAACAACCCCTTATCAAACAGCCCCTTATTAAACAACCCCTTATTAAACAGCCCCTTATTAAACAACCCCTTATTAAACAGCCCCTTATTAAACAACCCTTTATTAAACAACCCCTTATTAAACAACCCTTTATTAAACAGCCCCTATTAAACAACCCCTTATTAAACAGCCCCTTATTAAACAACCCCTTATTAAACAACCCTTTATTAAACAGCCCCTTATTAAACAGCCCCTTATTAAACAGCCCCTTATCAAACAACCCTTTATTAAACAATCACTTATTAAACAACCCCTTATTAAACAGCCCCTTATTAAACAACCCCTTATTAAACAGCCCCTTATTAAACAACCCCTTATTAAACAGCCCCTTATTAAACAACCCTTTATTAAACAACCCCTTATTAAACAACCCTTTATTAAACAACCCTTTATTAAACAACCCCTTATTAAACAACCCCTTATTAAACAACCCTTTATTATACAACCCTTTATTTTACAACCCATTGTTAAATAACCCTTTGTTAAACAACCCTTTACTAAACAACCCCTTATTAAACAACCCTTTATTTAACAACCCTTTATTAAACAACCCCTTATTAAACAACCCTTTATTATACAACCCTTTATTAAACAACCCCTTATTTAACAACCATTTATTAAACAACCCTTTATTATACAAACCTTTATTAAACAACCCTTTATTAAACAACCCTTTATTAAACAACCCTTTATTAAACAACCCTTTATTAAACAACCCCTTATTAAACAACCCTTTATTTAACAACCCTTTATTAAACAACCCCTTATTAAACAACCCTTTATTAAACAACCGCTTATTAAACAACCCTTTATTAAACAACCCTTTATTAAACAAACCCTTATTAAACAACCCTTTATTAAACAACCCTTTATTAAACAACCCCTTATTAAACAACCCCTTATTAAACAACCCTTTATTATACAACCCTTTATTAAACAACTCCTTATTTAACAACCCCTTATTAAACAACCCTTTATTAAAAAAAACCTTATTAAACAACCATTTATTAAACAACCCTTTATTATACAACCCTTTATTAAACAACCCCTTATTAAACAACCCTTTATTAAACAACCCTTTATTAAACAACCCTTTATTAAACTACACTTTATTAAACAACCCCTTATTAAACAAGCCCTTACTAAAGAACCCTTTATTAAACAACCCCTTATAAAACAACCCTTTATTAAACAACCCTGATTAAACAACCCCTTATTAAACAACCCTTTATTAAACAGCCATTTATTATACAACCCTTTATTAAACAACCCTTTATTAAACAACGCCTTATTAAAACCCCTTATTATACAACCCTTTTTTAAAAAAAACCTTTATTAAACAACCCTTTATTAAACAACCCCTTATTAAACAACCCCTTATTAAACATCCCCTTATTAAACAACCCTTTATTAAACAACCCTTTATTAAACAACCCCTTATTAAACAACCCTTTAATAAACAACCCTTTATTAAACAACCCTTTATTAAATAACCCTTTATTAAACAACCATTTATTTAACAACCCTTTATTAAACAACCCCTTATTAAACAACCCTTATTATAACCCCTTATTATACAACCCTTATTATAAACCCTTATTATACAACCCCTTATTAAACAACCCCTTATTAAACAACCCCTTATTAAACAACCCCTTACTAAACAACCCCTTATTAAACAACCCTTTATTAAACAACCCTTTATTAAACAACCCTTTATTTAACAACCCTTTATTAAACAACCCCTTATTTAACAACCCTTATTATAACTCCTTATTATACAACCCCTTATTAAACAACCCCTTATTAAACAACCCTTTATTAAACAACCCTTTATTTAACAACCCTTTATTAAACAACCCCTTATTTAACAACCCTTATTAAAACTCCTTATTATACAACCCCTTATTAAACAACCCCTTATTAAACAACCCTTTATTAAACAACCCTTTATTAAAAAACCATTTATTAAACAACCCCTTATTAAACAACCCCTTATTAAACAACCCCTTATTAAACAACCCCTTATTAAACAAACCGTTATTAAACAACCCCTTATTAAACAACCCCTTATTAAACAACCCCTTATTAAACAACCCCTTATTAAACAACCCCTTATTAAACAACCCCTTTTTAAACAACCCTTTATAAACAACCCCTTAATAAACAACCCTTTATTATAGAACCCTTTATTAAACAACCCTTTATTAAACAACTCTTTATTAAACAACCCCTTATTAAACAACCCTTTATTTAACAACCCTTTATTTAACAACCCTTGATTATACAACCCTTTTTAAAAAAACCTTTATTAAAGAACCCTTTTTTTAACAACCCCTTATTAAACAACCCTTTATTTAACAACCCTTTATTAAACAACCCTGTATTAAACAACTCTTTTTTAAAAAAAACTTTTTATTAAACAACCTTTTATTAAACAACCCCTTATTAAACAACCCCTTATTAAACAACCCCTTATTAAACAACCCCTTATTAAACAACCCTTTATTTAACAACCCTTTATTAAAAAAACTCTTTATTAAACAACCCCTTATTAAACAACCATTTATTAAACAACCCTTTATTAAACAACCCTTTATTAAACAACCCTTTATTAAAAAAATTCTTTATTAAACAACCCTTTATTAAACAACCCTTTATTAAACAACCATTTATTAAACAACCCTTTATTAAACAACCCCTTATTAAACAACCCTTTATTTAACAACCCTTTATTAAACAACCCTTTATTAAAAAACCCTTTATTAAACAACCCTTTATTAAACAACCCCTTATTAAACAACCCTTTATTTAACAACCCTTTATTAAAAAAACTCTTTATTAAACAACCCCTTATTAAACAACCCTTTATTAAACAACCATTTATTAAACAACCCTTTATTAAACAACCCTTTATTAAACAACCCTTTATTAAAAAAAACTCTTTATTAAACAACCCTTTATTAAACAACTCTTTATTAAACAACCCTTTATTAAACAACTCTTTATTAAAAACCCCTTTTTAAACAACCCCTTATTAAACAACCCCTTATTAAACAACCCTTTATTTAACAACCCTTTATTAAAAAAAAACTTTATTAAACAACCCTTTATTAAAAAAACTCTTTATTAAACAACCCTTTATTAAAAAAACTCTTTATTAAACAACCCTTTATTAAACAACCCCTTATTAAACAACCCCTTATTAAACAACCCCTTATTAAACAACCCTTTATTTAACAACCCTTTATTAAAAAACTCTTTATTAAACAACCCTTTATTAAACAACCCTTTATTAAAAAAACTCTTTATTAAACAACCCTTTATTAAACAACCCTTTATTAAACAACCCCTTATTAAACAACCCCTTATTAAACAACCCCTTATTAAACAACCCTTTATTAAAAAAACCTTTATTAAACAACCCTTTATTAAACAACCCTTTATTAAACAACCCCTTATTAAAAACCCCTTTTTAAACAACCCCTTATTAAACAACCCCTTATTAAACAACCCTTTATTTAACAACCCTTTATTAAACAACCCCTTATTATACAACCCTTTATTTAACAACCCTTTATTTAAAAACCCTTTATTATACAACCCTTTATTAAACAACCCTTTATTAAACAGCCCCTTATTAAACAACCCCTTATTAAACAACCCTTTATTTAACAACCCTTTATTAAACAACCCTTTATTTAACAACCCTTTATTACACAACCCTTTATTTAACAACCCTTTATTAAACAACCCTTTATTTAACAAACCTTTATTAAACAACCCCTTATTATACAACCCTTTATTTAACAACCCTTTATTAAATAACCCTTTATTAAACAACCCTTTATTAAAAAAACTCTTTATTAAACAACCCTTTATTAAACAACCCTTTATTAAACACCCCTTTATTAAACAACCCTTTATTAAACACCCCTTTATTAAACAACCCTTTATTAAACAACCCTATATTAAAAAACTCTTTATTAAACACCCCTTTATTAAACAACCCTTTATTAAACAACCCTATATTAAAAAACTCTTTATTAAACAACCCTTTATTAAACAACCACTTTAAACAATGTTTTGGCTTTAAATCCTTTATAACATGGAATAACGAGCCATTTAGTTTTGGGTAAAAAAAATAAGGGGGGGGGGGGGGCTTTTACACCGCATTTTTATTTCACGTTACTATTTCGGAAAAAACAAAAATATTACGCTACAAACGAACTTGCCATTTTTTTAAAAAATTTTTTTAAACAACCACTTTAAACAATGTTTTGGCTTTAAATCCTTTAAAACATGGAATAACGAGCCATTTAGTTTTGGGTAAAAAAAATAAGGGGGGGGGCTTTTACACCGCATATTTATTTCACGTTACTATTTCAGAAAAAACAAAAATATTACGCTACAAACGAACTTGCGATATTTTTAAAAAAATTTTTGTAAGCATCTTATTTTGCGCAGTTATCGGGAATTCTACTTCGTGAAATCAGTGTCATCAAATTTCCTTCATATTCCCCTTGCAAAAGGGGAAAAAAAATAATTTTTGGGGTCGGGAGGGTAGCTGAAAATTTGAAAGAATGTGTTTTCATCCGCAGCAAGTCTGTGTACCAGGTTTCAGCTCCATAGGTCGACGGGAAGTGGGTCAACTAGCCATCCGAAGATATTACCAGGTCCCCGAGAACAAAATCGAATCAAAGTTAATATAAAGGATTTTTTACAATCTATCCAACCGCGGACTGGAAGAGTCGAATTAAATTCGTGAGTGACGCAGCTTTTGTGAAGTAAGATTTAGTTTTGGAACTTTCTCACACTTTTAAATCTTAATGATACTTCGTGACTATACGTTGCGCCTGGAACTAGTCAAGCCAGGGACTTGCTTCTAGCGCTACCTGCCTCTGCTAATAGAGAAGTACACACGATAGAAACTATCACTAACTTCATAGCCAGTCTATGACATGTGTGACATTTATAATATGGCATCAATCAATATCAAGATGTGTTTTCCCCCTTTTGTTTCCCCCCTACCACCTCCACCTCCCAACGGTTCAAACTGTTTACAATCAACAAGGGACGCGATCCATGTCTTGTTTAATGTTGTTTCCCCTTTCATATTCTGTTCCCGAGTTCACCTCATCAGCTGACGTCTTTTGGCGGGGAAAAGCTTGGCGCGCAAAGTCTCGAGGACTAACGCTGAGTTAACACACGTCAGGCATCAATCATGATCCATCTCAATTCTCCCCGGTCGTTACGGCCTGGGATTAAGCCAAATTTGGCCATTTTTTCTTTCTCCTCGGAACTTCTCCAACAACGTCTTGACCCCTTTTGTTGGAAGTTCCCGAAAGTTCTTCTATCTAGCCATAACTTTGGGATGCAGTAGGTTTAACCCAACATTTGAGCATCTCAACAATGATAACTTTTAGGTGCAGTAGGTTTAAGCCAACATTTGAGCATCTCAAAAATGATAACTTTTAGGTGCAGTAGGTTTAACCCAACATTTGAGCATCTCAACAATGATAACTTTTAAGGCGCAATAGGTTTAACATAACGTTTGAGCATTTCAACAAGGATAACTTTGGGATGCAGTAGGTTTAACCCAACATTTGAGCATCTCAACAATGATAACTTTTAAGGCGCAATAGGTTTAACATAACGTTTGAGCATTTCAAAAAGGATAAATTTTGGATGCAGTAGGTTTAACCCAACATTTGAGCATCTCAACAATGATAACTTTTAAGGTGCGATAGGTTTAACATAACGTTTGAGCATTTCAACAAGGATAACTTTTATGTGCAGTAGGTTTAACATAACGTTTGAGCATTTCAACAATGATAACTTTTAAGGTGCGATAGGTTTAACATAACGTTTGAGCATTTCAACAAGGATACATTTTTGATGCAGTAGGTTTAACCCAACATTTGAGCATTTCAACAAGGATAACTTTGGGATGAAATATGTTTAACATAACATCTGAGCATATGAAAAAGGATACTGTCTTATGTCAGGTACTTGAAAAAGAAAGTGTTCATACGGCTCAACAAATAATGAACACAATTGTTGTTTTTTAAAAAACACAATTTTGAAAAGTTTGAACACATAATTTATTTCTTGTAACGTCTCGGTATTTAGAACATCTAAAAATAGAATACGAGAGTTTAAACGAGATCTTTTTTTTTTAAAAAAGTGTCAGAAGGACGAGATTCGAAAATGGCTTACCAATTTGCGGAAGAGAGTAAGAGATTTGAGTAGACATTTTAGATTAATGGTTCTCAACCTTCCTAATGCCGCGCTCCTTTAAATACAGTTGCACATGATGGGGCGACCCCCAACAATAAAATTCTTTTCTTTGCTACTCCATAAACATGTGTTTTCCGATGGTCTAAGGCCACCCCTAAACAAGGGTCGTTCGACCCTCAAAGGGGTCGTGACCCAAACGAGAACCGCATATTAATAGTGAATGAATAATGACTGATTTTATATTGTGGGACTACAAAGCATGTTACATTACAATTCAAAGCATTATCTAGTATATGTTTATGGATTGTGTTTCATGTGAATAAACTGTATAGTACGTGTAAAACTAGACTTGGCATTTCACAGAGAAGAATTGGAACGGCTCCCTACACGACAATGAAGACTCGTCAATAAAACAAAGCTACGACCCACGTTTCAGATCCAATAATAAGGGCAAAGGTCAGTTCTTCCTTTTCTTTTGGCAACTATTTTTCTGATGGGCAGAGTGAAAGAGTAAGCGATTGGTTCTGATGGTCAAAGGGAGAGAGTAAATGATTGGCTCTGATGGTCGGAGGGAGAGAGTAAGGGATTGGTTCTGATGGTCGGAGGGAGAGAGTAAACGATTGGTTCTGATGGTCGGAGGGAGAGAGTAAACGATTGGTTCTGGTGGTCGGAGTGAGAGAGTAAACAATTGGTTCTGGTGGTCAAAGGGAGAGAGTAAACGATTGGTTCTGGTGGTTGGAGTGAGAGAGTAAACAATTGGTTCTGGTGGTCAAAGGGAGAGAGTAAATGATTGGCTCTGATGGTCGGAGGGAGAGAGTAAACGATTGGTTCTGATGGCCGGAGGGAGAGAGTAAACGATTGGTTCTGATGGCTGGAGGGAGAGAGTAAACGATTGGTTCTGATGGCCGGAGGGAGAGAGTAAACGATTGGTTCTGATGGCCGGAGGGAGAGAGTAAACGATTGGTTCTGATGGCCGGAGGGAGAGAGTAAACGATTGGTTCTGATGGCCGGAGGGAGAGAGTAAACGATTGGTTTGGGGGGGGGGGGGGGGGGGGGGGGGGGGGGGGGGGGGGGGGGGGGGGGGGGGGGGGGACAGTCAGGGGCGAATCACTCAACGATTAAAACTTGTTGAACTCTAAGGACCATAACTCTCGGTATTTGCTTAACATTCTTTTTTGAAACTCAACATCTTGAAGTCTCTTTCCATGTCAATATACCGTGTGACGGTTGGCATGTGTCATGTCATCAGACGCCTGTCAATGAACCATGTGACGGTTGACATGTGTCATGTCATCAGACGTCTGTCCGTCAAAAAAAATATTGAGTCATCAGATGTCTGTCAATAAACGTGTATTTTATCAGGAGAAGTCTGTCTGCCAATAAACTAGGTGGAAGTCAAGGGATGAGGCTATTAAAATTATGCTCTGTTACTAGGTACAACATCCCATCCCAAGTAGAAAATCCCATCCCAAGTAGAACATCCCATCCCAAGTAGAACATCCCAAGTAGAACACCCCATCCCAAGTAGAACATCCCATCTTGGGATCATACTACAAAAAGTATTGAAACTAACGTAGTTTTTGTAGCAGGGCACTGACATTCTTCTGTCGTGTAATGACGTAAATAATCTTGACTGCTCATGAACTCAAATCCTTAATTTAGTAACGTAATGGAGGTCAATTTATTAAGCACCATGTGTTATTGCCGAGCCCATAGCCATAGTTTTATTGATCCACATGACAATGTATGGATTTGTTTTTTTCATTCAACAGAATTTTTTTGTCACTCTCTTGATTATCCTTGTTTGAGTTTTTCCCTGTTCCTTAAACAAGACTTGCATCACATCATTGTGCGACATGTGCAACTGTTGAGTTCTTGGGTGGGAGTTGTCATTTTGAACTGAGTCTTGGCTTTTTGCTTCTTTGGAGCGCTCGTTGCGCCCCCCCCCCTTTCCCAAATTCATGGACACTACTTACGTGTCTTTTTCACACTGGTTTTGTCTGTGAGGTGATTTGGATGCTCGTGTTATGCCAGAAAAGATCATTAAGAATGAGAACAAAAATGAATGGCACGACACAAAGAATCAGCAGATAATCGTATCAGTCAATCTGGCATGTGTCAAGACACCTGCTCATTTGATTTCAGTGGCCTCGTACTTCACCTGAGAAGAAACGTTTAAAATTTACGGCTCACATCGATTTACTGCTCGCATTGATTTACTACTCGCATTGATATACTACTCGCATTGATTTACTGCTCGCATTGATTTATTGCTCGCATTGATTTACTGCTCGCATTGATTTATTGCTCGCATTGATTTACTGCTCACATTGATTTACTGCTCTCATTGATCTACTGCTCACATTGATCTACTGCTCACATTGATCTACTGCTCACATTGATCTACTGCTCACATTGATCTACTGCTCACATTGATCTACTGCTCACATTGATCTACTGCTCACATTGATCTACTGCTCACATGCTGTTCTAGCGAAGGGTGAAAAAGCTCCAAATGTTTACTCTTGTTACAACACACCTACCATCCAGCACAACAACACACCTACCGTCCCGCACAACAGTGAAACACAAATGGCGTCATTATCACTATGGCAACCTGTGGCGACCAATGGCCACAAAGAGTTCCCGGGGCCGATCGGTGCAATAGGATAGCCTTGATCTAATTCGCTAAAGACCGCAGCTCACCCTAACGCATCATGTGCCTCACATGCGCCCGCCAGGCAAGGGAAAGAAAATACTCCTGCTAACCTGATACTTGGAGGGAACCGTTCCCAGGAAAGGGGCTGGCGTGTCCCAATATTTGCTCAATGGCTAATCAAGGGACATTGGTCCTCGAGTCACAGGTCCACTTCAATTTTCCTTCTTCTGGGTTTTATTTCCGTAACATTTGTCCAGACGATTTGCTTTCAGTTGAGTGTACTGGGTCTGAAAATGTCCAGTGTACTGGGTCTGAAAATGTCCAGTGTACTGGGTCTGTAAATGTCCAGTGTACTGGGTCTGAAAATGTCCAGTGTACTGGGTCTGAAAATGTCCAGTGTACTGGGTCTGAAAATGTCCAGTGTACTGGGTCTGAAAATGTCCAGTGTACTACTGGGTCTGAAAATGTCCAGTGTACTGGGTCTGAAAATGTCCAGTGTACTACTGGGTCTGAAAATGTCCAGTGTACTGGGTCTGAAAATGTCCAGTCACCGGCTCAGACAAACTTGAATAAAAATCTGTATTCCTTTAAGACTTAAAACACACACACACACACATACACACACACACACACACACACACATACACACACACCGTCTGGCATTTGACATGGGGTTGTTTCAGAAATGATTTTTTTTTAAAATGTGTTCCTAAAAGATGGGTTGGTCAATAGGATTCATGGACTTTTGAGGTTGAGCCTGGACTCTTATAACATTGTCTAGCGTACAACAGGCCAGCCTCATCCAAGTTAGCCAGTATGATTCACTCTCTTGTAAGTTGGAGCCTGGACTTATTACCTTGGCTAGCACGTCACAGGCCAGCCTCATCAAGTTAGGCAATGAAAGGTCGATTGATTGGACCCGTTATTTGAGTGCTACCCGCAGAGGTGGCTACCGGAAGGCTAAATTATAATAGGCTTTTATTTGTTTAATGATTTATGGTGCAGGAGGGAAAAGCTAAACGTGCAGTACACACATTGGTACTTTTCGTTGTATTGTAGTTGTTAAAAGATACTTTTCGTTGTATTGTAGTTGTTAAAAGATACTTTTCGTTGTATTGTAGTTGTTAAAAGATACTTTTCGTTGTATTGTAGTTGTTAAAAGATACTTTTCGTTGTATTGTAGTTGTTAAAAGATACTTTTCGTTGTATTGTAGTTGTTAAAAGATACTTTTCGTTGTATTGTAGTTGTTAAAAGATACTTTTCGTTGTATTGTAGTTGTTAAAAGATACTTTTCGTTGTATTGTAGTTGTTAAAAGATACTTTTCGTTGTATTGTAGTTGTTAAAAGATACTTTTCGTTGTATTGTAGTTGTTAAAAGATACTTTTCGTTGTATTGTAGTTGTTAAAAGATACTTTTCGTTGGATTTTAGTTGTTAATACTTTACTTGCATTTAAGTTGATAGCAATACTCTATTTGTATGTAAGTTGTTAACAGACACTTTTAGTTGTATTAAGTAGTAAAATAATAATCCAGTAAGTATTACTCAAACTTCTTGCACTGATTAAACTTTCCGATTCACGTGACATGCAACAACTCAGTTCATTTCCGTTAAGATGTCCTCCCGTCATCGCGGGCGGCCTCGTGAGAGATCTCTCTCACGCCTGGTGGGCATCGTGGTAACTGATGGCGCCCTCGTTCCGTCCAGTCGTTGCGTCACAGACAGTGGCTATCCTCATGGCGTCAGACAGTTCTGTCACGTGAGCTGACGTTACTTCAGCGAGTTTAACATTTAGGGATTGTGTTTAGTAATGAAAGGAGAAGATGGGAATGGGATTGGTGGTTCAAACTTGCTTCACTTAGGAACGCCATTGAAATGATTGGATCGGGGGTACCCGTGTATGCAGCAGGGCGCGGGGGGGGGGTGAGGTACCGTTATCTGCAGCTGGGGCACCTGTATCTGCAGCGGGGGCTGCCTGTATCTGCAGCTGGGGTACCTGTATCTACAGTGGGGGTCCCTGTATCTGTAGCGGGGGTACCTGTATCTGTAGCGGGGGTACCTGTATCTGTAGCGGGGGCTGCCTGTATCTGCAGTGGGGGTACCTGTATCTGTAGCGGGGGTATCTGTATCTGTAGCGGGGGTACCTGTATCTGCTATGGGGGCAACTGTGTCTGCAGAGGGAAATTCAAATTAAAAATTGTTCAAACTTTATACAAATCTAGCATCCGTCTGATTTGAAAGGGGAAATGACGCCCAAGCGTTCTGGGGGTGATGGGGTGGCTCAAAGAGAAGGCGTCACAGACTCTTGTTACTCCGTTGCCCTGACGCCCCCCCCCAGCCCCCAAAAAAAATTTCATTCTACTCCAGGTCCTATTTCCCATAAATTATTTACACTGCCCCAAAAAAATTTTTGGATACCTGACATCGGTGGCAACAAGAAGACTGAAAGAAGATATTTGACCAACATGCAGATGACGAGGCAAATGTTTAGTACACGCGGGCTGGGGTAGAGATTTAAGAAAACAAAGTCTTCAAGAAAAAGGCTGTGGGAAAAAAGTGACGAATTAATGTTGCAGTTTACCACTTGGCTTAAAAATCGGTAAAAATAATTCATCTTGTGGGACAAGACCTGGTAACGGGATTCTCGAAGTCTAACGCGGTCCGTCTCGTGGTCACCACCGATAAAGATAGCCAGTCATGTGACCGCTGGGAACCTCAGCTGGGAGCGCTTTAATTTGTCGGTCGGGTGGAGAAGCTCGTTTAGAGATTACACTGCTGCCGGAGTGGTCTCCCATGGCGGTCAAACAAATGGTGCCCTTGGTGAAAGTGACAAGGTTAAAAAAAAACAAAAAACCATGGTTTGCGGTCAGCGTCAAGGAATCGACATTGGATGCCCAGGGGATGGTGAAATTATTATATGGGTCAGCGGATACAGTGATAGAACCTCTGATTTGATTCTCCTGTCCGATATTACATCAGTTTTCATTGTTTTAATTATTTAAAAAAATATATATATATATTGCTAGAAAATGTATATGCGTGCACTCCATTTGTTACCAAACTATTTTTAATACCATTCTTGTCACGATTCTGAACCCAGTGCGTCTCATATCATAGAACCTGACACCGAGAGGTTCTTATATCAAACATACTGACCCCAGTGAGTCTAATATCAAACACACTGACTCTTGTGAGTCTCGTGTCATAGATATTGACCCCCAGGAAGTCTCAAATAAATCAAACTGATTAAAGTAAGCCTCACATCATACACACTGACAACAGTGATCTCCTATAAGTCAGTGATCCCAACGCACATAGGGAAAAAGGGACGACCTGCTCTTGCCGAGATGACCTTGAGTTTTCAAGGCCAGAGTCCCCAATCGACCCCCTCCAATCGCCAATGGTCACTTCAGCCAGCAACATTTTCCGTTCCCATGGAGCTCGTCTATTGACACTCGACTGACCAATGGAGACTTTCACATTGACTTCTTGTCGGATTTACATCTCAAAGGGTCCATTTTCAAACCTGGAGTGAGTGAACCACGTGATTTTTTTTTGATTTTTTTTGGGGGGGGGGGGGGGGTGGGAAACCGGGTTTGAGTCGTCAGACTATTGACACGTTTGGGACGGCATTTAATGTATAGACGGCTGCTCGCCGTGCTCTTTGAGAAAACGAGTCAGGCTTATGTGCCATCTCCGTTTCAATAATTACCTTTGTGGACACAAAGTACGACATCTCAGATGTTTTTTGTATAAACTGTCGAAAGTTTGTTTGTGCCCTAAGTGCTCTGTGTACTATTTCTCCGTTGGCGTCTGGGAAGCTGAGCGGTCTGAACCGAGTCGATCCCAAGCTGGTGGACGGGAGTTCAAAACCCAGCAATACAGCATCACCAGCAAACGTTGGAATCAAACCCTGAGATGGAGTCCCGTAGGCGGTATGACGTTAGCACAATGAAAGTTCCGACAAATCCTTGGACGCATAAATAGCGCAGTAAGACACAAACACACACTACTGGTCAGTAACGTAGATATGGCGTCCAGTACAATGTATCGTAGACACCTAGAACAACACCAAACAATTTGGTGCACTGCCATCAATAACAGCACAGTACACTGAGGACAATGAGATCAAATATTGCCGCATTGTCTCTGACGGGATATTGATCCACTGTCTCTGACGGGATCGTTGTTCGTCCGTCGAGGATCGGCGAGGACCATCGAGCCATCCGGTAACTGATGACTGGCGCAGGTGACTTGTGTTTAAAGTGAGGAAGAGTTGTGCGGCGTCAACCTCACTCTCTCGTCCGGTCCCACCATATCCAGTGGCAAGACTCTATGTGAAGACGACCAGGAATGGGTACGGTTGCAGGAATCGTCATTGTATGCGCCTTACGGGACTCCTACTCCGGGTTTGAATTCAGAGTTTTCTTCTCTTAGACGCGTGCCGACCAAGGTTAACGATATTGCTCCACTGTCTCTGACGGGATATTGATCCACTGTCTCTGACGGGATATCGCTCCACTGTCTCTGACGGGATATTGCTCCACTGTCTCTGACGGGATATTGACCCACTGTCTCTGACGGATATTGCTTCACTGTCTCTCATGGGATATTGATCCACTGTCTCTGACGGATATTGATCCACTGTTTCCGGTAGGATATTGACGGGGTGGCGGAAGGACAGGAACACCACAATCCCGTGAGAATGCGGCCATTTTTCAGAGCAAATCACCGGGGGGGGGGGGCGCCCTGGCGTGACTGCACCTCAGAAATGTCAATCACGACAACGTGAAACCGTCATGTGTTTTTCGGCATGCTATCGTGAGCTCGAGTGCACCACCCAGGGGAGATAATTGAAGCGTCTCAAGGGGAGAGCAAAACTTATTCATTTCGCTTCGTTACGTTTCCTTAGTTTGTTTTAATTCATAGCATCTTGAGTTTCTGTGACAATATAATGGAAAATTATATTAAAAGGTTAAGATGATATCTCATCAAAGAGCTATGGTTATGTGAGTGTCACCCAGCTATGGTTATGTGAGTGTTACACGCCTGTAGTTATGTGATCGTCACACACAGCTGTGGTTGTGGAAGTGTCTCACAGCCATGGTGATGCGCGTGTCACCCAGCTGTGGTTATGCGAGTGGCACACGGCTGTGGTTATGTAAGCGGCACACGGCTGTAGTTATGGGACCAGCACACGGCTGTGGTTGTGTGAGTGTCTATTAATATTCATTTCAAGTTGAATAAGTCCAGACCATTGAAAGATCTCATTTAATTGTTTTGATAACAAAGAAAGAGATAAGCTTTTAATTATTTTGATTACCTTACTTAACCAGGGGACCCATAGTTATATCATTTTAGTACAACTATTGAAAAAACTGTACTGATCATACACATGTGCACTGATCATAAAAATGTGCACTGATCATAAAAATGTGCACTCATCATAAAAGTGTGCACTGATCATACAAATGTGTAGTTTGAACTTATCGTTTAAAGACAAACCAAAAGCGAAAAAATTGCAGAGAACACTGGGGGGGGGGGGGGGAGAGAGTACTATANNNNGGGGGGGGGGGGGGGGGGAAGGACATCTACAGACTCCACACTATTCTAAAAACCATTTCTTTAGAAATTATTTGCCAAACCGTTGTGAAACATCCCATAATGACCACCGCTTAAGGCAGCAGACGACCAACCCTAAAGCGCCATTTGATGGTCCCCTAAGCTTATTTTAACGGCAGCACTGGGAAAATTCGATTTTCTATTTTCTTTTTGGTTTTTTTTTTTTGTTTTTTTGTTTTGTTTAAAACCCCAAGAACCAATTGTAAGCTGCCCTATTCAGCCGTCTCTGGACGTGTCGATTCACTCAGTCGGGAGTTGATGAGTGACATTACCTCCCGTGGTGCCACTTTGGTATCAGCCTTCAAACCGAGGCCGCCGGTTCGAAGAAAAAAAAAACGCTGAACATGAAGGCTTCTCAATCTGTGATTAGTAAACATCCGAGCTTCTTGGGTACCAGAGTCTAGTCAAAATAATAACACGCTAAAAATGAATCTGAGAAGCTTAATGTCCAGTCTGATGTACTGGGGATGTGGCGTATCAGGTGGAAATACAAATAGATTTGAAAGGCGACCAATATGAAGTTTCGTGAGAACCACTGTAGGGCTCTGGGCGGATAGTGCGGTTGGATTTCCGGGAAAGTTAAGGTCAAGGTCAATTCTCGTCACGGGGTCATTTCGGGACGTAAACGGTGGAGTTTGCAATCCAGCAATGTCAAGGTTGCTGCTTGGTCTCGGAGTTATCCAACCGATTTGGGGGGGGGGGGGGTGTAGTGTAGCAAAGTCTAGAACAGAACGTTGGAATGAAATAAATGGGCCATACAAATCTTTACTTAATCCACTAAGGAGGAATTAGTTGCTCCGGGCCTTTGTCTAGTCGGCCTTTGCCAGTGGGTGGGCCTTTGTCTAGTCAGCCTTTGCCAGTGGGTGGGCCTTTGTCTAGTCGGCCTTTGCCAGTGGGTGGGCCTTTTTCTAGTCGGCCTTTGCCAGTAGGTGGGCCTTTGTCTAGTCAGCCTTTGCCAGTGGGTGGGCCTTTTTCTAGTCGGTCGTGAAAAAAAATAACTTCACTTTAATTAACAATCTATACTATAATTGACCATCTATACTATCTTGACTGACCCTGTCAACTATCTAGATTGACCATCTAACGTAACCAAAATCAGCCATCAACATTAACCTAATATCTAGTGCAGTCTTTAAATTAAATGTTTTATTTTGATTACGTCCTCAAAATTATAGGCAAAACTTGTTACGTAATCGTACAGATAGAAATGAATCTGCAGTTCTGAAAAAAGGGAGATTTAGATGTATGTGTAAGGTGAAGGTCGAAATTCACGTTAACCTTGACCTGTTTATAATTCCAAGCAGTATAGCACTGTAAATCGTTCAGGTGTGAAGATAATATCATTGCGGAGTGTGTGGTCCCACCAAATTTGTTTGAAGATCTTCGTACAAGATAATCTTGCCTTGTGAAGTTGGTAAACATGGACAACTTATCACAGCTAACGTCCCAGTTTTGTGCCAGCCAACATACTTGCATTGTGAAAGCTAACTTCCCAGTTTTGTGCCAGCCAACATCCTTGCTTTGTGACAGCTAACTTTCCAGTTTTGTATTAGCCAACATCCCTGTTTTGTGACAGCTAACTTCCCAGTTTTGTGCCAGCCAACATCCCTGTTTTGTGACAGCTAACTTCCCAGTTTTGTGCCAGCCAAAATCCATGTTTTGTGACAGCTAACTTCCCAGTTTTGTGCCAGACAACATCCCTGTTTTGTGACAGCTAACTTCCTAGTTTTGTGCCAGCTAACTTCCCAGTTTTGTTCCAGCCAACATCCTTTTTTTGTGACAGCTAACTTCCCAGTTTTGTGCCAGCCAACATCCCTGTTTTGTGACAGCTAACTTCCCAGTTTTGTGCCAGCCAACATCCTTTTTTTGTGACAGCTAACTTCCCAGTTTTGTGCCAGCCAACATCCTTGTTTTGTGACAGCTAACTTCCCAGTTTTGTGCCACCCAACATCCCTGTTTTGTGGCAGCTAACTTCCCAGTTTTGTGCCAGCCAACATCCCTGTTTTGTGACAGCTAACTTCCCAGTTTTGTGCCAGCCAACATCCTTGTTTTGTGACAGCTAACTTCCCAGTTTTGTGCCAGCCAACATCCCAGTTTTGTGACATCTAACTTCCAAGTTTTGTGCCAGCCAACATCCTTGCTTTGTGACAGCTAACTTCCCAGTTTTGTGCCAGCCAACATCCCTTTTTTGTGACAGCTAACTTCCCAGTTTTGTGCCAGCCAACATCCTTTTTTGTGACAGTTAATTTCCCAGTTTTGTGCCAGCCAACATCCTTTTTTTGTGACAGCTAACTTCCCAGTTTTTTTTTTAGCCAACATCCCTGTTTTGTGACAGATAACTTCCCCGTTTTGTGCCAGCCAACACCCTGTTTTGTGACAGCTAACTTCCCAGTTTTGTGCCAGCCCACATCCTTTTTTTGTGACTGCTAACTTCCCATTTTTCTTCCAGCCAACCTCCTTGTTTTGTGAAAGCTAACTTCCCACTTTTGTTACAGCTAACTTCCCAGTTTTTTTTTTAGCCAACATCCCTGTTTTGTGACACATACCTTCCCCGTTTTGTGCCAGCCAACACCCTGTTTTGTGACAGCTAACTTCCCAGTTTTGTGCCAGCCGAAATCCTTGTTTTGTGACTGCTAACTTCCCATTTTTCTGCCAGCCAACATCCTTGTTTTGTGAAAGCTAACTTCCCAGTTTTGTGCCAGCAAAAACCCTTTCTTTGTGAAAGCTAACTTCCCAGTTTTGTGCCAGCCAACATCCCTGTTTTGTGACAACTAACTTCCAAGTTTTGTCCCAGCCAACATCCTTGCTTTGTGACAGCTAACTTCCCAGTTTTGTGCCAGCCAACATCCCTTTTTTGTGACAGCTAACTTCCTAGTTTTGTGCCAGCCAACATCCTTTTTTGTGACAGTTAACTTCCCAGTTTTGTGCCAGCCAACATCCTTTTTTTGTGACAGCTAACTTCCCAGATTTTTGCCAACCAACATCCCTGTTTTGTGACAGCTAACTTCCCAGTTTTGTGCCAGACAACATCTCTTTTTTGTGACAGCTAACATCTCTGTTTTGTGACAGACAACAACCCTGTTTTGTGACAGCTAACATCAATGTTCCATGACAGCCAACATCCATGTTGCATGACAGCTAACTTCCCTGGCCATTCAACACATCATAGACGTACTCCTTACCACAATTAGTTAAAATGTTGATGGTCGCCACTGCGTTGAATTATGATACCCGGGCACAACAAGAGCTCTTCTCGTCTGAACAACAACATACAAGTAAATCATGAATTGATTAATATCGCCATACACAGACAGAAATAAAGATCTCAATAAATAGAGCCTCTAGATTTCATTGCAATTATATTTGTTAGCAAATTTGACATTTCCTGGACCCCGTTTTGGTTCGTACGCCTACTCCCCCTTTGTTTAATTTAGCTGTTTCTTTTTTTGACATGGTTGTCGGGGATTGAGGCCGCTAATCCGTGATCGGCTGATTGCAGAACAGATTGAAACAATCTAGATTGCTGGACTACTTGTTTACACATAAAGTAATTGAGACAACAAGCCAAGGTCACGCCGACATGGCGTAGGTAGTAGTATACTTGGCGTAGGTAGTGTTAGACATGGCGTAGGTAGTGTTAGACTTAGTAGTGTTAGACATGGCGTAGGTAGTGTGAGATATGGCGTAGGTAGTGTTAATGCAGCTGGGGCGGGCTTGGTCGTATGGTCTTCCACAAAAAAAGTGCGCGATGGACCGAAAACAAGTGCCACTAGGGGAGGAACGCCCTCCCCCACTCCCTTTCTGCCACCTGGGGAGGAACGCCCTCCCCCACTCCCTTTCTGCCACCTGGGGAGGAACGCCCTCCCCCACTCCCTTTCTGCCACCTGGGGAGGAACGCCCTCCCCCACTCCCTTTCTACGCCACCTCGGGTCATACGTCTACATCATATGCAAGGTACTCACGTCTACTTGGCGTACACACTCTAGATGTCATACGTCTACTTTAAATACAGACTTCCACAAACATACACACGCCTGCCTCACATTCACACATACATGACATACACACACGCATCACATACACACGTACATGAGATACACACACACGCACCACATACACATATCCATGACATACACACACACGCATCACATACACACGAACATGAGATACACACACACGCATCACATACACACGTCCATGATACACACACACACATCACATACACACGTCCATGATATACACACATGCATCACATACACACTCCATGACATACACACACATGCATCACATGCACACGTCCATGACATACTTAAGCCCTGATGACATGGACAGACGTCACACCCTATTAAACTCAACAGAGCTAAGCTGGTACTCCAACCCCCAACGCCCGCATGCAAGGTCTGGTGCTTTAAAGTATTTGCCGCAATTTGATTTGTCAGTACTGATCATCTCTCTAGATTGAATTGCCAGGTCATGAGTGTCTAGATGAAAGGGGCGGGAGAGGAGGGGAGTGAAAGAGGGTGTCAGTTGTATGTACCTCACATCGCTCTATCAGACCCCACTTTAGATACTGTGTTACGTAATACTTGAACAATGTTTCTCTTCTCATAATCTTTGTTTTTCGTATTCATATTTGAGTTTTCTCTAGGGTCTCTCTCTCCCTCTCTCTCTCTCTCTCTCTCTCTCTCTTAATCTATCTAAATCCCTTTCCATCCATCTCTCTCACATTCTCTCTCTCACACTTTCTCTCTCGTAATCTTTCTTCCTCTCCCTCTATCTCTTTCAAACGATCTCTCTCTTTCTCTCTCCCTCTCTCACTTTCTCTCTCTGTATCTCTCTCTATCTCCAATCCCTTTTCAACCACCCCTCTCTCTTTCTCTCTCTGTATCTCTCTCTATCTCCAATCCCTTTTCAACCACCCCTCTCACTTTCTCTCTCTGTATCTCTCTCTATCTCCAATCCCTTTTCAACCACCCCTCTCTCTTTCTCTCTCTGTATCTCTCTCTATCTCCAATCCCTTTTCAACCACCCCTCTCACTTTCTCTCTCTGTATCTCTCTCTATCTCCAATCCCTTTTCAACCACCCCTCTCTCTTTCTCTCTCTGTATCTCTCTCTATCTCCAATCCCTTTTCAACCACCCCTCTCTCTTTCTCTCTCTGTATCTCTCTCTATCTCCAATCCCTTTTCAACCACCCCTCTCTCTTTCTCTCTCTGTATCTCTCTCTATCTCCAATCCCTTTTCAACCACCCCTCTCACTTTCTCTCTCTCTCTCTCACGCCCTCGTAATCTTTTGTTCTCTCCCTCTATATCTTTCAAACCATCTCTCTCTTTCTCTCTCTCTTTCTCTCCCTCTTTCTTTCGCACTTTGGAAAGAGGGGAGGATAAGGACAGAAGTGTAAGGAGAGTGAAAAAGAAATGGTTTAGATAGATAGATAGATATATAGATAGATAGATAGATAGATAGATAGATAGATAGATAGATAGATAAATAGATAGATAGATAGATAGATAGATAGATAGATAGACAGATAGACAGATAGACATATAGACAGATAGACAGATGGACAGATGGACAGATAGACAGACAGACAGATAGACAGACCGACAGACAGACAGACAGACCGACAGACCGACAGACCGACAGACCGACAGACCGACAGACCGACAGACCGACAGACCGATAGACCGATAGACCGATAGACCGATAGACCGATAGACCGATAGACAGATAGACAGATAGACAGATAGACAGATAGATAGATAGATAGATAGATAGATAGATAGATAGATAGATAGATAGATAGATAGATAGATAGATAGATAGATAGATAGATAGATAGATAGATAGATAGATAGATAGATAGATAGATAGATAGATAGATAGATAGATAGATAGATAGATAGATAGATAGATAGATAGATAGATAGATAGATGGTAAGATGGTAAGATAGATAGATGGATAGATGGATAGATGGATAGATGGATAGATACATCGATACATCGATACATAGATACATAGATACTTAGATACATAGATACAAAGATACATAGATACATAGATACATAGATACATAGATACATAGATACATAGATACATAGATACATAGATACATAGATACATAGAAAGAAATGAAATACCACTTCGCATCCCATGAAATTCCACCTCACACCACATGAAATGTCACCTCACACCCAATGAAATTCCACCTCACACCACATGAAATGTCACCTCACACCCAATGAAATTCCACCTCACACCACATGAAATGTCACCTCACACCCCATGAAATTCCACCTCACACCACATGAAATGTCACCTCACACCCCATGAAATTCCACCTCACAGCCCATGAAATTCCACCTCACACAACATAAAGTGTCACCTCACACCCCATGAAATTCCACCTCACAGAACATGAAATGTCATCTCACACCCCATGAAATTCCACCTCACACCACATGATATGTCACCTCACACCCCATGAAATTCCACCTCACACCACATTAAATTTCACCTCACACCCCATGAAATGTCACCTCACACCCCATGAAATGTCACCTCACACCCCATGAAATGTCACCTCACACCCCATGAAATGTCACCTCACACCCCATGAAATGTACCTCACACTCCATGAAATGTCACCTCCCACCCCATGAAATGTCACCTCACACCCCATGAAATGTACCTCACACTCCAGCTAGGAAACTCTGGTCTAAACGACTGTGCTGTGTGAAGAGCTGAAAGTATAACAACGACTGACGTCACACATAATTTGACATGTTTGATGTTCATTCCCCCCCTCCCTCCACCCACCCCAGAACATCCTTGGGAACATTCTCTATTCTAAAGATATTGAGATGAACGACATAGAAGCGATGATGATGCTGATGATGATGATGATGTTGAAGATGTCAAAAAATTTTGGCATCGGGTCCTCGGAGAGATGTTCAGAGCTGGGTTTGGAGATATCCAACATTTAAGATGAGGAGTTTTTAAAGTGTGCCGAATACGAGCCTCTGGAATCGTGGACAATTATTGTAAGCTCCTGATGAGAGATGGTGGCAAGCATCGCAAGGTTTGTCATAGGAAAGTCTCAGACTATCAGGTGCGGGTTATAATAAGATAGATCTGCAGTAGCAGGTATAGATAGTTCTGTGATAAAGTTCAGCAAACTACGACCTGCGGGCCAATTTCAGCCCACGCCTTTAATGCGTAAACCTTATCAAAATAAGCCCCAGACGTCACCACTGTTGAACAAAAAAAGTGACGCACTATCTGTTGGATATCTGATCATTGCTTTGTCCACAGTTCTGGAAGGCGACAAACACGCAGACGCTTAATGAGACGTGTTTTGGGTGGAAGCAAACTGACTTGTCGCCAAAGTGAAGAAAACATCCAGTAATAGACACATGAGAAGGATAAAGGAGATAAATGAGAAAGATAAAATAGACAAATGGAAAGGATAAAATAGACAAATGACAAAGATAAAATAGACAAATGGAAAGGATAAAATAGACAAATGAGAAAGATAAAATAGACAAATGGAAAGGATAAAATAACAAATGGAAAGGATAAAATAGACAAATGAGAAAGATAAAAAAATAGACAAATGAGAGAGACAAAATAGACAAATTTAAAGATAAAATAGACAATGAGAAGGATAAAATAGACACATAATAAAGATATAATAGACAAATGAGAAGGATAAAATAGACAAATGGAAAGGATAAAATAGACAAATGAGAAAGATAAAAAATAGACAAATGAGAGAGACAAAATAGACAAATTTAAAGATAAAATAGACAATGAGAAGGATAAAATAGACACATAATAAAGATAAAATAGACAAATGAGAAGGATAAAATAGACAAATGGAAAGGATAAAATAGACAAATGAGAAAGATAAAATAGACAAATGAGAAAGACAAAATAGACAAATGAGAAAAATAAAATAGACAATGTGAAGGATATAATAGACAAATGAGAAAGATTTAAAAAAATAGAAATAGAAATAGAAAATAGAAAATGAGAAGGATAAAGTAGACAAATGAGAAAGATAAATAGACTAATGAGAACGATGAAATAGACAAAAGAGAAGGATAAAATAGATAAATGAGAAGGATAAAATAGACAAATTATAAAGATAAATATACAAATGAAAAGGAAAAAATAGATAAATGATAAAGAGAAAATAGACAAAGGATAATGAAGTGAATAGTGTCAATCAGACGGAAGGACATTTGGCAATGAAATCAAATCAAATTTAATGTTTATTTATTTATTTATTTTTCAAATTTTCGTTGGTGTATAGTTTGTGGAGATTCTCCTGGTGTCTTTTGTTAACATGGTCTGATGTTGCCGTGGTTGGACAGATAGAGAATTTTGAAACCATGTCTATCTACAAGAGTACATTTATTATCTTTTCCAAACATTGATTTTGGCAAAGTGGGATAAGTAATTTCAAATTTTACAAAAATGATTATATATATATATATATATATATATTGGTATAAGAAGTTTTGTCCGTTATCAGAATTTATCTACGCGAATGGAATGCCAATTATTTCTTTAGAATTTAGACGCAATCATTTACATTGACGTGGAGCAGAATGACGTCACAAGTCGTGAAAGTTTATTGTCAAAATTAAAAGCTGTGCAGAAACAGCGAGTAATGGTGTACGAGTGCTTGCCCCTGCGTTGACTGCGTAACAAGATGGCAGACGTAAATAATACCCAGCATTTCCCGAGAGCTCCATTGTTGTTGTTTGAAATATTTGGAAGAGGAAGATGGCCATTGAGCAGAAGTCAACTCACAAAAATGTCATTACTCTGTCTATTGGTCTGTTTCTGTCAGAGAGAATGAAGGATTTCAAACAAAATATATCAGACATGTTTGCAGCAGCAGACGAATTTCGAGAAATAATTCAGAACCACTGAGTACAAATACGCTGATAACAGTATTCTTTGTTTTCACATGAACCCCATGTGAATTACGCCTCTGCCCATGTACCGTCTCTAGACAAAGCATTGCAGTTTTTTTTAAATAGATTAAATCAACGAAGCCCATGGCGCAATCTAGGTCGCCATATTGCAAGCTAGTTCACCAACTTGGTAGCTAGTTCACCAACTTGCCAGATAGGTCGCCATATTGCAAGCTGGGTCACCATATTGCAATCTGGGTCGCCATATGACAATCTAGGTCACCATATTTCAATCTGGGTGGCCATATTACCAGCTAGGTCACCATATGGCAAGCTAATTCATCATATTGCAATATAGATCGCTATATTGCAAACTAGATCGCCATATTGCAATCTAGGTCGCTATATTTCAATCTAGATCACCATATTGCAATCTAGGTCGCTATATTTCAATCTAGGACACCATATTGCAAGCTAGTTCAACATATTGCCATATAGGTCGCTATATAGCAAGCTAGGTCACCATATTGCAAGCTAGGTCGCCAAACTGCAGAGTTGCCATAATATCGTTGTAGGTCTGGCAGTTACAAACAGGAAGTCATTGACCTCAAACCCGTTACAAACAACCCATGATATCAAAAGCTTTCTAGCGCTAGCAGCGGAGGATAAGCAGACCTGTATGGAGATGATAAGCAGACCTATATGCGGATGATAAGCAGACCTGTATGGGGGTGATCAGGAAGTCGCACAGACTGAAGTGGCATTACGTTAGTTGTCTTGGTTTAGATAAAGGTAACAAAAATAACAGAAATAACACAGCATTGACGTGGTCACGGCCAATTCAAAGAACATACTTGACCATATGAGATGGTTCGAAGGTCGTTGACCTTAAGCACGGGATCTTCGGTAGCCTGAAATAGCAGACGTCATTAGTCTGGTGGCGTCTCACAATTACAGCAATACGTGACGTTGGACAGTGAGTCTCATACATTTACTGGGCGTTGACCCTTTTATGAAACATGTATGTCACATTTTATGACATATGTTTGTCACATGTTAGAAATATGTATGTGACAGTAGCGTAGTAGAAACTGTGTTTAGTTTTCTTGAGGATAAGACATTATTTTTGCTACACTGTTCTACATTACATCATCTTATATTACAATAGCTTACATTACAACATCTTACATTGCTACATCTTACATTGCTACATCTTACATAAAACTTTCTACATTACAAAATACTTCATTATAACATATTTACATTACAACTTACATTATCACATCTTAGATTGCAACATTTTACATTTCAACATTTACATTACAACTTACATTATAATATAATACATCACAAGATTTTGCATTAAAACATCTTACATTGCTACATCTTACATATGAAATCATATATTGCAACATCTTTACATTACAACTTACATTATCACATCTTAGATTGCAACATCTTTACATTACAACTTATATAATCCATTCTTAGCTTGCAACATTTACACCAAACACTCTATTTTACAACATAATAAAATTTATTATCATACAAGCAGATTCTAGATTCTGAATTACCTGTCCTCCATTGCATTAGCCGTCAGTCATACATTGTATTAGCCATCTGTCATATATGTCATTAGCCGTCTGTCCTCCATTGCATTAGCCGTCAGTCATACACTATATTAGCCATCTGTCATATATGTCATTAGCCGTCTGTCCTCCATTGCATTAGCCGTCAGTCATACATTGTATTAGCCATCTGTCATATATGTCATTAGCCGTCTGTCATAAACTGAGCACATTAACAGAAATCAGGAGTCGAAAGGGACATAATGCGTTTGTTTTTTATAAAGGCGAATCATTCTCTCTCTCCTCCATCTGATTAAAGGGAAGTAATGTTAATGTTTTAAATGGCGGTGATGTCTACATTGGCCCACCATTTGTTCCTGTCGCCGTAAAATGTCCACTCAGATCACAGGGACCGTTAAAACATTCAAATGGTGCACGGATGTCTATAGTAGAGTGAGCCTGCTGCTTCTTAGCATGGACACTATTGTAAAGTTAGCACACGTTTTAATGTAGGGACTAATTAAACTCAAAGATAGATATACATGAATTGTTGACAAGGCTTGAGTACATTAAGTAAACAACGTACAGTTAACAAAATAGAGCTAAAAACATAAAGTAAACAACATACAGTTAACAAAATAACGCTAAAAACATAAAGTAAACAACATACAGTTAACAAAATAACGCTAAAACATAAAGTGAACAACATACAGTTAACAAAATAACGCTAAAAACATAAAGTAAACAACATACAGTTAACAAAATAAAGTTAAAAACATAAAGTAAACAACATACAGTTAACAAAATAAAGTTAAAAACATAAAGTAAACAACATACAGTTAACAAAATAACGCTAAAACATAAAGTAAACAACATACAGTTAACAAAATAAAGTTAAAAACATAAAGTAAACAACATACAGTTAACAAAATAAAGTTAAAAACATAAAGTAAACAACATACAGTTAACAAAATAAAGTTAAAAACATAAAGTAAACAACATACAGTTAACAAAATAACGCTAAAAACATAAAGTAAACAACATACAGTTAACAAAATAACGCTAAAACATAAAGTAAACAACATACAGTTAACAAAATAAAGTTAAAAACATAAAGTAAACAACACACAGTTAACAAAATAAAGTTAAAAACATAAAGTAAACAACATACAGTTAACAAAATAACGCTAAAAACATAAAGTAAACATCATACAGTTAACAAAATAACGCTAAAAACATAAAGTAAACAACGTACAGTTAACAAAATAACGCTAAAAACATAAAGTAAACAACATACAGTTAACAAAATAAAGTTAAAAACATAAAGTAAACAACATACAGTTAACAAAATAACGCTAAAACATAAAGTAAACAACATACAGTTAACAAAATAAAGTTAAAAACATAAAGTAAACAACATACAGTTAACAAAATAAAGTTAAAAACATAAAGTAAACAACATACAGTTAACAAAATAACGCTAAAAACATAAAGTAAACAACATACAGTTAACAAAATAACGCTAAAAACATAAAGTAAACAACATACAGTTAACAAAATAAAGTTAAAAACATAAAGTAAACAACGTACAGTTAACAAAATAACGCTAAAAACATAAAGTAAACAACATACAGTTAACAAAATAAAGTTAAAAACATAAAGTAAACAACATACAGTTAACAAAATAACGCTAAAAACATAAAGGAACAGAAACATTGCAAATCCCATCGACATGCATAGGAGCCAAAATGATCAATAAATTGATCGTGGCCCCTTAAGATATAGAAGAAGAAGAAGTAAACAACATAATGTTAACAAACTAAAGCTAAAAACATAAAGTAAACAACATACAGTTAACAAAATAACGCTAAAAACATAAAGGAACAGAAACATTGCAAATCCCATCGACATGCATAGGAGCCAAAATGATCAATAAATTGATCGTGGCCCCTTAAGATATAGAAGAAGAAGAAGTAAACAACATAATGTTAACAAACTAAAGCTAAAAACATAAAGTAAACAACATACAGTTAACAAAATAACGCTAAAAACATAAAGGAACAGAAACATTGCAAATCCCATCGACATGCATAGGAGCCAAAATGATCAATAAATTGATCGTGGCCCCTTAAGATATAGAAGAAGAAGAAGTAAACAACATAATGTTAACAAACTAAAGCTAAAAACATAAAGTAAACAACATACAGTTAACAAAATAACGCTAAAAACATAAAGGAACAGAAACATTGCAAATCCCATCGACATGCATAGGAGCCAAAATGATCAATAAATTGATCGTGGCCCCTTAAGATATAGAAGAAGAAGAAGTAAACAACATAATGTTAACAAACTAAAGCTAAAAACATAAAGCAAACAACACACAGTTAACAAAATAACGCTAAAAACATAAAGTAAACAACGTACAGTTAACAAAATAAAGTTAAAAACATAAAGTAAACAACATACAGTTAACAAAATAAAGTTAAAAACATAAAGTAAACAACGTACAGTTAACAAAATAAAGCTAAAAACATAAAGTAAACAACATACAGTTAACAAAATAAAGTTAAAAACATAAAGTAAACAACATACAGTTAACAAAATAACGCTAAAAACATAAAGGAACAGAAACATTGCAAATCACATCGACATGCATAGGAGCCAAAATGATCAAAAAATTGATCGTGGGCCCCTTAAGATGTAGAAGAAGAAGAAGTAAACAACATAAAGTTAACAAACTAAAGCTAAAAACATAATGTAAACAACACACAGTTAACATCACTGGGAATTAAAAAAAAATAGGAACGAGTAAATGTAAACAGTTCATTTCCTAGAGAACATGATTGGAATGTTCAAATTGAAGAGTGTGAGAAGATGGCCTCTTCGTTTTATTCATTGGTCATTGATAGGTAATAGTACAGGTGAAGTGAATGGTGGCTATGACCTAATTGTTTGGTAACGTTTACTATGAGGTAATTGATTGGTAATGTTTACTATGAGGTAATTGTTTGGTAATGTTTACTGTGAGGTAATTGTTTGGTCATGTTTGCTATGAGGTAATAGTTTGGTAATGTTTACTATGAGGTAATTGTTTGGTAATGATTACTATGAGGTAATTGTTTGTTAATATTTACTATGAAGTAATTGCTTGGTAATGTTAACTATTACAAATAGTTAGGTAATGTTTACTTTGAGGTAATTGTTTGGTAATGTTTACTGTGAGGTAATTGTTTGGTAATGTTTACTGTGAGGTAATTGTTTGGTAATGTTTAGTATGAGATAATAGTTTGGTAATGTTTACTTTGAGGTAATTGCTTGGTAATTTTTACTGGGAGGTAATTGCTGGGTAATGTTTATTATGAGATAATTGCTGCTAATGATGATTTTTAGATGTTTTTACTATGACATCACTGAGATATTTTCTACACACCCCCCTTACCCCCCTCTTTACCCCGGCCCAATATTAGTTTTTCTGTAGAGAAGTAGAAACTATGGCGACAAAAATTAAGTATGACGTCATTCAGAGCTTATTGTTCAGTAAAGTATCCTTACCCAATTTTACCCGAACCATCTTTTGGCATTTTACCTTTCCAAACTCCGTACTGCCCAAACCCTTCACCTACACATATATATGGTTTTTTTAGACCTGTCTCTGAACGTCCCACCATGGACTGTCCCGCCACTCCTGGATGTCACGCCTCTGAACGTCCCGCCCCTCCTGAAAGTCCCACCCCTTCTGAACGTCCCACCCCTTCTGAACCACCCGCCCCCCCCGGACTTCCCCCCCCTTCTGAACGTCCCGCCCTTCCTGAAAGTCCCGCCCCTTCTGAACGTCCCGCACCTCCTAAAGTCCTGATAATTCAGCCAAACAGAAAAAAAAATTTCTCAGCTTTGTTCTTTTTTTCTATGTGAACAAATATATGCTATCATGTTTGGTCGCCGAAGGAGGATTCTTGCCGACACGTTTGGTGTTGTATCCCTTTAAAAAAAAAAGGGTTTTCCCGATACTTTATTTAACCCATTTTACCTAAGCTGATTGCAGTCTCTCCGTATTTTTGCCCTTCAGAATCACACCATGACTAAGTACATCAGCGGTTCTCAACCTGTGGGTCGCGACTCCTTTGGGGGTCAAACGACCCTTTCAGAGCGGTCGCATGAGACCATCGCAAGACGCATAAACTCTACAGTTATGAAGCAGCAACGAAAATAATTTTGCGATTTGGGGTCACCACAACATGAGGAATCATGCTTAAGGGTCGCGGATTCACGAAGGTTGAGAACCACTGAAGTAAATCTTTTTTTTTTTTTGTATACATATTTTTTGCCCCCCATCTCCGTTTAGTGTGTTAATTTAAAATCTCCACACATCTCTTCTCCATTGACCACATTGTCTCTCCACATTTCCCTCCCTAGAAAATCTCGGTGTACGTGTCGGTGCTGACCCTGACGGCCATCTCGCTGGAGCGGTGGCTGGCCATCTGCCGGCCCCTGATGTTCAGGCAGACGTCCGTGCGCGCCAAGCGGGCTATCGCCATCGTCTGGGTCATCTCCCTGGCCTCGGCCGTGCCGGACGCCATCTCCCTCGACCTTCACCTCCTGCCCGGCGACACGCGGGTGTACTGCGCCCCCTCGTGGTCGGAACAAGAGGAGACCATTCATCTCTGGGTCATGTTCATCGTCTTCTACCTCGTGCCCTTGGGGATCATGACCTTCACCTACATAATGGTCGCGCTCTGCCTATGGCGGTCAGGGTTTAATGATGAAAATGATGGTAAGTAGATCTAATCCATAATTTGGGTAAGTTGATCTAATCCATAATTTGGGTAAGATGATCTAATCCATAATTTGGGTAAGTTGATCTAATTCTTAATTTGGGTAAGATGATCTAATCCATAATTAGGGTAAGTTGATCTAATTCATAATTTGGGTAAGATGATCTAATCCATAATTAGGGTAAGTTGATCTAATTCATAATTTAGGTAGGTGGATCTAATCCATAATTTTGGTAAGTTAATCTAATCCATTATTTGGGTAATTTTATCTATTTCATAGTTTGGGTCAGTTGATCTAATCCATAATTTGGGTCAGTTGATCTAATCCATAATTTGGGTAAGTTGATCTAATCCATAATTTTGGTAAGTGGATCTAATCCATAATTTGGGTAAGTTGATCTAATCCATAATTTGGGTAAGTTGATCTAATCCATAATTTGGGTAAGTTGATCTAATCCATAATTTGGGTAAGTTGATCTAATCCAAAATTTTGGTACGTTTCTATAATTATAATTTGGATAAGTAAGTTTCAAACCGAAATGTGAGTAAGTTTATTTTATCCCTAATTTGTGTACTTTAATTTAATCCATACTTAATATGATTGAGGTTATCCAGACCTAAGGTAGGATAATCTTATTCTAATCTAAAGTTACTACTTACCAGCTAAGTGCTATTTCTTATTTTTATACCGTTTTTTCTGTTGTTTTGTTCGCTGACGAAGGCTTTCTGCCGACACGTTCGCTGTTTTGTTGCGTTTATTTTTTCAGGTTTAACCCTACTCTGTTTTACTCATTTTATTTTGTACTAACCTGATTGCAGTCTCTCCCCTCATTACCCCTATAGTAATTATCCAGCGATAGTAAACCCAATCACGGACTTTCTAACTGTTTACCTCCCATCAGTCGGGATCTTACATTGAGCCCTGGGGCCGGGAGCTGCAACCTTTCATTAAGGTGGCGCCAAAGTTTGATGACCATTTAATTGAGCTCGGCAACAATCTTCACGTCTACGTTATAAGCTTAATTAAAAGTCGCTCTTTTAAAAAGTCATTTATCTTAGTGTGTCTTTGAGTGAGATTGAGCACCGCTCTACGTGCCGCCTCCAAAAAGGATTCATAGAATAACCGCAATTGAGAAACGCTGATTAAGCACTTTCAATGTTTTGTTTTTTTATCTGAGTTATTTTTATCGCCACGTAGTGGCCATGTTTGGTTGACTTCCCACAAAGAGCATGTAGCACCAGCGCCCTGCTTCAACTTTACAAAGAGCCAATGGCGTTGTGTTATTTATCTTTTGTTATAGGACTGGTTTCGTCAGACTTACCATTAGATTGACACATTGACTTCCTTCTTGCTCAGATGACCCAAACTTCCCAGGTGATCGGACATGGCAAAGAAATTGACCGACCGACTGACCAACATGCCCACCAACCGTCTGACCAACAGACCCCACCGGCCTCCCAATTCACCAATTGACCAACTGACCAACTGACCAACTGACCAATTGACCAATTGACCAATTGACCAACTGACCAATTGACCAACTGACCAATTGACCAACTGACCAATTGACATAGCGTCTGAATGGGCTGTACCGCACTTAAAGTTTGGTCCAACGCCTAAATGACGTCATCATCTCGTCCACAGAGGCGAGCGCCAACGTCCCGCGAGCTCAGATGTTACTCCGGCGCAAGAAGGCCAAGATGCTGATCATGGTGGTGGCGCTCTTCGCCGTCTGCTACCTGCCCGTGTATGTTCTGTTTATTCTAAGGTGAGCTTTCTCCCCCTCCCCACCCCCCTTCCCCCCACCCCAAACCCCAAACCTTGTTTGCTTTGTACGCTGATTGATCACAGTGTGTGGTGATGACGTTTTGTCTCTACTGTTGTGCTCATGTTCAGTGTAGCGATGAGACAGATAACGGCAACCGTCCACACGTGAGTTGTTGTTTTTTTTGGGGGGAGGGTGGTTGAACTTGAGAGTCACGTGATGGGTGGCCAACCGGTTCACATTAGTGCAAAGAGTTCATCTTATGGGAACTCTTGCTGGCTGTGAGCTGAAGGGAAGTATAGAGGAAACCTAATGTGACATATTGTATATTATAGGTTTGATAAACGTAATGTGACACATTGTATATTAGTCGTACAGGTTTGGTAAACCTAATGTGATTTATGTTTTATATTATAAGTTTAGTAAACCTAATGTGGAAGATTGTATTTCAATCTTATAGGTTTAGTAAACCTAATGTGACAGATTGTATAGTATTCTTATGCTTTAAAAAAAAATCCAAACACTTATGAGCTCCAATAGTTGAATATTTTAAAAAGAAAATATGGTCATACGGTCAACACTGAATATTGTGTGGGTGAACAATCATGGATTTTAAAGGATATTTTTTCCGTCATTTTTACAAGAAGAATCCACGAATAGTAGATTGGTTAGGTGAGTCGATTAATAAATTGAGCTTCTCTGCAAATGTATTCCGTTTGAGTGATCTGAGAGCAGAGCCCTTTTGCTCCCTTCTTCGTCTGAACGATCAGAGACCTGTTGCTACCTCATCCGTCTAATAGATCTAAAGGCAGACCCCTGTTCCTCCCCCCCCCCCCAGTTTCCACATTATCTCCCCATCCCACGCTGGTTGGTAACTCATGTAGTCTGAAGAAATTTAAAGGGCATGAGTCGTCGTCCCCCCCCCCATGTCCCCCCACCCCCCAACATTTTGTTGTATTGAAAGCAACTGGTTACAACCCAACACCCCCTCCCCCCTGTTTACAAAATAAAATACGGTCAGTATTAAAAATATGATCATGATAAAAATATCTGGCGACGCTGAATCGTCCCTAGATATTCTTAGTTTCACTAATAAGGCATACGCTAGGATTTTAAAATAATTATGATCATCTTAAAGCCTAACAGTAATAAGGGAACAATAAAAAAGAAATCAGAGGCGTTGCTTTAATGAAGGCACGCATGGTTGACTGCACACAGAGTTATTTTATGATATATTAGATCAAATAAATAATATATCAATAATGAAACGCACAACTCAAAATGGAAAGCGGGCCGTAACACTTTATGAATAACTCGTGTGGGCCGAATGAAAATAGGTCAGGGGGGAGCTATTTAAAAAAAATTTTAAGAAGAATATATCGTTACTTCGCGGGGCGCCAACGGGCTGCTGGCGGGCCGTATGTGGCCCGCGGGCCGTATGTCGTGCATGCCTGTGTTAGAAGTTGGCTTGTCAATGGATGTTTGTGTGCGTTAAGTTAAAACGTACTGGTGTCTATCGGATGAGGTATCGGTCCCACTTTTGCTCCACTCAATTGAAATGGTAATTTTGAATAAATAATTTATTGTACTGTTAATGCAATTGGAATCCCTGGCTAACCCCCCCTCCCTTCCCCCTGTTTTTTTATTCACTACCTCAAAGAAGGCTCCACACCCCCCCCCCCCTCTTACCAAACGCACACACACACACATTCTAAAGTCTAACATTTTGTTACTTGAATTATTTCTATCCCGCTTACAATGTCCCTTTTGCTCCCTTCTTCGTCTGAACGATCAGAGACCTGTTGCTACCTCATCCGTCTAATAGATCTAAAGGCAGACCCCTGTTCCTCCCCCCCCCCCCCAGTTTCCACATTATCTCCCCATCCCACGCTGGTTGGTAACTCATGTAGGAACTGATCTTCTTTTACCATGGTATCAATAGTCTCTTTGAAATCATTTAAGTCTAGCTGACCAAGTACTTTACGTCAAACTGACCAAATTATTTGAGTCCAGCTGACCAAACCATTTAAGTCCAGCTGACCAAGTAATTTAAGTCAAACTGACCAAATTATTTGAGACCAGCTGACCAAATCATTTAAGTCCACCTGACCAAGTAATTTAAGTCAAACTGACCAAATCATTTAAGTCCAGCTGACCAAATCCATCCCATTTAAATTACGAGGCGTGGTGACGTACTCTATGACACATGATTGATTATACGGAACTTATCCATCTGCGTCTCTGACTGGTGCAAACAAAAATCTCATCACATTCTATGACAAAAACAACCTCATCAATACGTCAACAACAACAACCCCCCTCCCCCACCCCCCCCGTAATTATGGCGGTCATTGACAGACACTCTGCTTAGGGCTCATTTCATCATTGTTCAGGCGTAGATTCGGTGGACACAGGGATTTGAACAACCCGTCAGTGGCCCCCCGCCTGTCACGTGATCAGCCATGGATATGCATCATAGCGATGTTATGGACCAATGGGAGATAAGCAAGAAACGTGTACAAATAGTCAACAGAACATGATTAGTCTTGGAAGCTTAATTAACTGTAGGATAGGTCAGTCAGTGACCACTATGTCAGCTGTAGGATAGGTCAGTCAGTGATCAATATGTCAGCTGTAGGATTGGTCAGTCAGTGACCAATATGTCAGCTGTAGGATTGGTCAGTCAGTGACCACCATGTCAGCTGTAGGATTAGTCAGTCAGTGACCAATATGTCAGCTGTAGGATTGATCAGTCAGTGACCTATATATCAGTTGTAGGATTAGTCAGTCAATATCCAATATGTCAACTGTAGGATTGGTCAGTCAGTGATCAGTATGTCAACTGTAGGATTAGTCAGTCAGTGATCAGTATTTCAGCTGTAGGATTGGTCAGTCAATATCCAAATGTCCACTGTAGGCTCGGTCAGTGACCAATATGGCTGCGTCTCCTTCTCGACTACGTAGCAGCATTCTTATGATTTTTGGCTTATGATCAGTTCTTCAAGCTGTAGTAGAGGCGGTATCCGGAAATTTGTTTGAAAGAAATTTCGTCGACGAAACATTTTCGTCAACGGAAATTTGATCGAACGGAAATTCGGTCGAACCTTTTTGTTTTCAATTCACATGTTAAAACTTTGCGTCAAATTTATTTTTTGGGGGCATTATTTTGCTTGACCATAGAGTCTAGTGCGTTCAAAAGGAAATTGTATTTTATCATAACAAATCCCCCCCCCCCCACACCCACAA
>CAXITT010000666.1:13288-37803 GCA_964033795.1 Lymnaea stagnalis | reverse complement strand
TTGGAATCCCTGGCTCACCCCCCCCCCCCTCCCCCTGTTTTTTTTTTCCCTACCCCAAAGAAGGCCCCCCCCCCCCCCCCCCCTCTTACCAAACGCACACACACACACATTCTAAAGTCTAACATTTTGTTACTTGAATTATTTCTATCCCGCTTACAATGATAAAATCTAAATGACATTTTTTATCGACCACACATTTTTCCATGTACATTGTAACATGTAGACCCAGTCATGGCACACTTTGAGAATCACTGTACTCTTTAAAAAAAGTGTAAACATATTTTGTGTCCAGCGGCCAGCATACATTTTTTAAGCTGTTTGTTGCTTTTCTCGTCTTGGTTGCGGCCGTAACGTCGAACGGTCGTGTGCACATCCGATTGACAGATGTCAAAACAAAGCAACGCCAGGCACCGATATCCCCCGCCCCTCCCAACCCCGGTGTTGTCACACCGTTTGCTCACCACGGGGCATCATGTCCTGATGATTCTAAATGATGAGCTTTGATGGGCCTGCCTGGAGTCATGACATGCACTTTTGGTCAGTCGGGTGGGAAGAAAGTCACGGAGGTTATCAGACATGCGTAGTGACGACGTGCCCCGGGCACAGCTTCCGGGTGAGGGCATCTCAATTCACGCCCATTAACAGCACGTTAAGGCTGCCGTGAATGGCGATAAGAGCCACCCCATCGGTCCTCAAAACGTGAATGCCCTACCCGACGCGGCTGGTTCTAGGGATTCCTATTTACAGGAACACAACAATAAGGCCATTTCTAATGAGCACCAATACAACAATAGAAAAAGTTATACGTGGCTTCATCGTGCTTCACGCGAACACAGCGTTTGCTGGCACATGCTCATCAACATAAAGGTCGATAAGGTTAATGAAGTTGTGTAACCAATAGGTCACGTAAAATTCACAATTGATTTAAGCAGCACGTGACTTGAGTAGCAGTCAACTTGAATATATGCTTGAAAAAATGTCATCTATTACCACTTCTATGAATGTGATGATCTAAATCTCACCTATTACCCCGTCTAGGAATGTGATGATCTAAATCTCACCTATTACCACGTCTAGGAATGTGATGATCTAAATCTCACCTATTACCACTTCCAGGAATGTGATGATCTAAATCTCATCTATTACCACTTCTAGGAATGTGATGATCTAAATCTAATCTATTACCACTTCTAGAAATGTGATGATCTAAATCTCACCTATTACCACTTCTAGGAATGTGATGATCTAAATCTCATCTATTACCACTTCTAGGAATGTTATGATCTAAATCTCATCTATTACCACTTCTAGGAATGTGATGATCTAAATCTCATCTATTACCACTTCTAGGAATGTGATGATCTAAATCTCATCTATTACCACTTCTAGGAATGTGATGATCTAAATCTCATCTATTACCACTTCTAGGAATGTGATGATCTAAATCTCACCTATTACCACTTCTAGGAATGTTATGATCTAAATCTCACCTATTACCACTTCTAGGAATGTTATGATCTAAATCTCATCTATTACCACTTCTAGGAATGTGATGATCTAAATCTCATCTATTACCACTTCTAGGAATGTTATGATCTAAATCTCACCTATTACCACTTCTAGGAATGTGATGATCTAAATCTCATCTATTACCACTTCTAGGAATGTGATGATCTAAATCTCATCTATTACCACTTCTAGGAAAGTGATGATCTAAATCTCATCTATTACCACTTCTAGGAATGTTATGATCTAAATCTCATCTATTACCACTTCTAGGAATGTTATGATCTAAATCTCATCTATTACCACTTCTAGGAATGTGAGATCTAAATCTCATCTATTACCACTTCTAGGAATGTGATGATCTAAATCTCACCTATTACCACTTCTAGGAATGTTATGATCTAAATCTAATCTATTACCACTTCTAGGAATGTGATGATCTAAATCTCACCTATTACCCCGTCTAGGAATGTGATGATCTAAATCTAACCTATTACCACTTCTAGGAATGTGATGATCTAAATCTCACCTATTACCACGTCAAGGAATGTGATGATCTAAATCTCACCTATTACCACTTCTAGGAATGTGATGATCTAAATCTCACCTATTACCACGTCTAGGAATGTGATGATCTAAATCTCATCTATTACCACTTCTAGGAATGTTATGATCTAAATCTCACCTATTACAACTTCTAGGAATGTGATGATCTAAATCTCATCTATTACCACTTCTAGGAATGTGATGATCTAAATCTCATCTATTACCACGTCTAGGAATGTGATGATCTAAATCTCATCTATTACCACTTCTAGGAATGTTATGATCTAAATCTCACCTATTACAACTTCTAGGAATGTGATGATCTAAATCTCATCTATTACCACTTCTAGGAATGTGACGATCTAAATCTCATCTATTACCACTTCTATGAATGAGATGATCTAAATCTCACCTATTACCACTTCTAGGAATGTTATGATCTAAATCTAATCTTTTACCACTTCTAGGAATGTGATGATCTAAATCTCATCTATTACTACTTCTAGGAATGTGATGACCTAAATCTCACTTATTACCACTTCTAGGAATGTGATGATCTAAATCTCACCTATTACCACTTCTAGGAATGTTATGATCTAAATCTCATCTATTACCACTTCTAGGAATGGGATGATCTAAATCTCATCTATTACCACTTCTAGGAATGTGATGATCTAAATCTCACCTATTACCACTTCTAGGAATTTGATGATCTAAATCTCATCTATTACCACTTCTAGGAATGTGATGATCTAAATCTCACCTATTACCACTTCTAGGAATGTTATGATGTAAATCTCACCTATTACCACTTCTAGGAATGTTATGATCTAAATCTCATCTATTACCACTTCTAGGAATGTTATGATCTAAATCTCATCTATTACCACTTCTAGGAATGCGAGATCTAAATCTCATCTATTACCACTTCTAGGAATGTGATGATCTAAATCTCACCTATTACCACTTCTAGGAATGTTATGATCTAAATCTCATCTATTACCACTTCTAGGAATGTTATGATCTAAATCTCACCTATTACCACTTCTAGGAATGTTATGATCTAAATCTCATCTATTACCACTTCTAGGAATGTGATGATCTAAATCTCATCTATTACCACTTCTAGGAATGTGATGATCTAAATCTCATCTATTACCACTTCTAGGAATGTGATGATCTAAATCTCATCTATTACCACTTCTAGGAATGTGATGATCTAAATCTCACCTATTACCACTTCTAGGAATGTTATGATCTAAATCTCACCTATTACCACTTCTAGGAATGTTATGATCTAAATCTCATCTATTACCACTTCTAGGAATGTGATGATCTAAATCTCATCTATTACCACTTCTAGGAATTTTATGATCTAAATCTCATCTATTACTTTTTCTAGGAATGTTATGATCCAAATCTCATCTATTACCACTTCTAGGAATGTGATGATCTCAATCTCATCTATTACCACTTCTAGGAATGTGATGATCTAAATCTCATCTATTACCACTTCTAGGAATGTTATGATCTAAATCTCACCTATTACCACTTCTAGGAATGTTATGATCTAAATCTCATCTATTACCAATTCTAGGAATTTTATGATCTAAATCTCATCTATTACTTTTTCTAGGAATGTCATGATCTAAATATCATCTATTACCACTTCTAGGAATGTGATGATCTAAATCTCATCTATTACCACTTCTAGGAATGTGATGATCTAAATCTCACCTATTACCACTTCTAGGAATGTGATGATCTAAATCTCATCTATTACCACATCTAGGAATGTTATGATCTAAATCTCATCTATTACCACTTCTAGGAATGTGATGATCTAAATCTCATCTATTACCACTTCTAGGAATGTGATGATCTAAATCTCACCTATTACCACTTCTAGGAATTTGATGATCTAAATCTCATCTATTACCACTTCTAGGAATGTGATGATCTAAATCTCACCTATTACCACTTCTAGGAATGTTATGATCTAAATCTCACCTATTACCACTTCTAGGAATGTTATGTTCTAAATCTCATCTATTACCACTTCTAGGAATGTTATGATCTAAATCTCATCTATTACCACTTCTAGGAATGTTATGATATAAATCTAATCTATTACCACGTCTAGGAATGTGATTATCTAAATCTCACCTATTACCACTTCTAGGAATGTGATGATCTAAATCTCATCTATTACCACTTCTAGGAATGTTATGATCTAAATCTCATCTATTACCACTTCTAGGAATGTGATGATCTAAATCTCATCTATTACCACGTCTAGGAATGTGATGATCTAAATCTCACCTATTACCCCGTCTAGGAATGTGATGATCTAAATCTCATCTATTACCACTTCTAGGAATGTTATGATCTAAATCTCATCTATTACCACTTCTAGGAATGTGATGATCTAAATCTCATCTATTACCACGTCTAGGAATGTGATGATCTAAATCTCACCTATTACCCCGTCTAGGAATGTGATGATCTAAATCTCATCTATTACCACTTCTAGGAATGTTATGATCTTAATCTCATCTATTACCACTTCTAGGAATGTTATGATCTAAATCTCATCTATTACCACTTCTAGGAATGTAATGATCTAAATCTCACCTATTACCACGTCTAGGAATGTTATGATCTAAATCTCATCTATTACCACTTCTAGGAATGTGATGAACTACAACTTACCCACTTTCTCTCTTACTTGATGATGGCTATTCAAAAGTTGGTAATTAAAAAATATTTATATTGTTCGTAGAAGTCAAACTCCACCGACTTGGTCAAACTCCACCGACTTGGTCAAACTCCATCTATTTGGTCAAACTCCATCGACTTGGTCAAACTGGATTGACTTGCTCAAACTCCATATACTTGGTCAAACTCCATATACGTGGTCAAACTCCATCGACTTGGTCAAACTCCATCTATTTGATCAAACTCCATCTATTTGATCAAACTCCATCGACTTGGTCAAACTGCATCGACTTGGTGATACTCCATCGACTTGATCAAACTCCATCGACTTGGTCAAACTCCATATACTTGGTCAAACTCCATCTATTTGGTCAAACTCCATCGACTTGATGCAATATCATCGACTTGGTCAAATTCCATATACGTGGTCAAACTCCATCGACTTGGTCAAACTCCATATACTTTGTCAAACTCCATATACGTGGTCAAACTCCATCGACTTGGTCAAACTCCCTCTATCCGTCCTGGACATGAGCCTTGGTGCCCTAACGCAGCAAATACTTGACCACTGTGGTCATTAGGATCGTTCTTTTGTTCCACCTGTCCCGCCAGATTGGTATTTATGTCACAAAATCGGTGAGACAAATCTGACTGTTTGATATACCAAGATTGACGCTGGTGATTTTGAGCAGACGTGTGTGCGAGTGAGTTAGGGGGGCGGGATAGAAATGGAACGATTTGCATAACTTCCACTGCGCTTATTGCATTAGGGAATATTTGTGTAGTTTTAGGGCCCTAAGGAGATGTTAGTGGACCAAAATGGTGGTGTGGAGATGTGTTATTGAAGGAAGGAAACAAATGAAAGACATCAACAAATTGGACAGGAGGGGCGGGCAGGAGGGATGGACAGAAGAAGAGACGGGCAGGAGGGATAGACAGAAGGAGAGATGGGCAGGAGGGATGGACAGAAGGAGAGACGGGCAGGAGGGATGGACAGAAGGAGGAATGAAAAGAAGAGTGTATTGACTGAAGGAAGGGGTAACAGATGAAGAGGAAAAAAAAAGAAAAAATGAACAGAGCGAAGAAAGGACGAAGGGATGTATGGACTAAAGGATGGCTGGTAAGAAGAAGGTAGGTAGGTATAGGAGGGATGGACAAAAGGTGGGATGGGAAGAATGAGGGCTGGGCAAAAAGTGTATTGACTGAAGGAAGGATGGAGCGAAAGATGGTTAGTCAGAAAGAGAAATGTGACAATTCATTTGCTGCCCTCTTGGATACTACTTCTAAGCTAAATGCTATTTTTCATTTTAATTTTCGTCTTTTTTTTTCTGTTTTTTCGCTGACGAGGACTTCCTGCCGACACATTCGTTGTTTTGTTACGTTTTTTAGGTTTAACCATTCTTTGTTTTACTAATTTTATATTGATGGAACCGGGAATACCCAGTGTTGATTTCTATATTGGTGGAACTGGGAATACCCATTGTTTAGTTCTATATTGATGGAACCGGTAATACCCGGTGTTAAGTTCTATATTGATGGAACCGGGAATACTCAGTGTCTAGTTATATTGGTGGAACCGGGAATACCCATTGTTTAGTTATATAAAGGTGGAACCGGGAATACCCAGTGTCTAATTCTAAGTTGGTTGATCCGAGATCACACAGTGTCTAGTTCTAAGTTGGTTAAACCGGGAATACACAATTTTTAGTTCTATATTGGCTGAACCGGGATTACCAAGTGTCTAGTTCTATATTGATGGAACCAGGAATACCCAGTGTCTAATTCTAAATTGGTTGATCCGGGATGACCCAGTGTCTAGTTCTAAATGTGTTGAACAGGGAATACCCAGTGTTTAGTTCTACATTGATGGAACCGGGAATACTCAGTGTTTAGTTCTATATCGATGGACCCGGGAATACTCAGTGTTTTGTTCTATATTGGTTGAACTGGGAAAACCCAGTGTTTAGTTATATTTTGATGGAACAGGGAATACCCAGGGTTTTGTTTTATATTGATGGAACCTGGAATACCCAGTGTTTAGTTATATTGGTGGAGCCAGGAATACCCAGTGTATAGTTCTATATTCGTGGAACCGGGAATACCCAGGCTCTAGTTCTACATTGGCTGAACCGGGATTACCAACTGTCTAGTTCTATATTGATGAAACCAGGAATACCCAGGGTTCAGTTCTATATTGGTGGAACCGGAAATAATAATAATAATAATAATAAGTGGTCTTATATAGCGCGGTACCCCGGCCTAGGGCTGGGCTCACCGCGCTGTACATATATAGCAAAGAGGCATAATCATAATATTAAAATAAAATACATAAATGAAATAAAAACAACATATAAGCAAAACAACACCAGAGGTATATTCATCCACCCACGCCAGACATTTTTACAAGGAAACCCATGTACGTTTATCGGTTTATAGGAGGAGAATCAGTCAGAGTAGTATAGTTTAAATAGATGTGTTTTGAGTGCAGTTTTGAAGGCCTGTGTGGTTGTTATATTGCGGATTATACATAAATGAAATAAAAACAACATATAAGCAAAACAACACCATAGGTATATTCATCCACCCACACCAGACATTTTTACAAGGAAACCCATGTACGTTTATCGGTTTATAGGAGGAGAATCAGTCAGAGTAGTATAGTTTAAATAGATGTGTTTTGAGTGCAGTTTTGAAGGCCTGTGTGGTTGTTATATTGCGGATGTGTAGTGGCAAAGAATTCCATTGTTTGGGGGCGCAGAAAGAGAAAGATCGTTCACCATATAATTTAGTGCGTGTCTTGGGAACGGACAGAATACGCGAGTCTGCGGAGGAGCGAAGTTGTCGAAGGGGTGAATAGACAGAAAGAAGTTCAGTTAGATAGGAAGGGCAGGAATCCGAGAAAAAGTTGTGACAGAGAAGAGACAGCTTGTAGTCAATGCGTGCCTGTATAGGGAGCCAATGTAGTGAGTGGAGTAGTGGAGTGACGTGATCGCGTTTTTTTGCCTTTAGAACAAGCCTAGCAGCAGAGTTTTGAACTTTCTGCAGTTTTTCTATAAAATGTTTCGGTGAACCTGACAGAAGTGAGTTGCAATAGTCAAGACGAGAGAGAACAAGGGCACAGACTAGAGTTTTTGTTGCGCTAACTGTCAGGTAGTGGCGGATGGAGCTGATCTGACGGATGGCGGTGTATGCCGAACGACAAATGTGAGAGATATGTTTATCGAGAGACATGTTGTTAGAAAGAATATAACCAAGATTCCTAGCAGAGGGTGTAAACTGTATGTCGGAGTTACCTACTTGAAATGAGGTGGGAAGAGTTGAGGTAGAGGATGATTTGTGATTGTAAATGAGGAGTGCTTCTGTTTTGTCATCATTAAGCTTCAACTTGCTGAGTGTCATCCAAGACTTGACATCATCAATGCACCCCCGCAAAGTCTGGACAGCGGAATCGACAAGAGATGGATGAGTATGCATGTATAGCTGTGTATCATCTGCAAATGACTGGTTCTCAACAGCATGCCTCCCGAGCAAGAGGAGTAGTGGGTCCAAATAACAAGGGTCCAGATCTAAATTCGTTGAACCGGGATGACCCAATGTTTAGTTCTACAGTGGCTGAACCGGGATTACCAAGTGTCTAGTTCTATATTGATGGAACCAGGAATACCCAGTGTCTAATTCTAAATTGGTTGATCCGGGATGAACCAGTGTCTAGTTCTAAATGTGTTGAATCGGTAATACCCAGTGTCTAGTCTATATTGATGAAACCGGGAATACTCAGTGTTTAGTTCTATATAGATTGACCCGGGAATACTCAGTGTTTAGTTATATATTGGTTGAACCGGTAATACCCAGTGTTTACTTCTATTTTGATGGAACAGGGATTACTCAGCGTTTAGTTCTATATTCATGAAACCGGGAATACTCAGTGTTTACTTCCATTTTTTAGAACCTGAAATACCCAGTGTTTAGTTCTATATTGATGGACCCGGGAATACCCAGTGTCTAATTCTAAGTTGTTGATCCGGGCATACCCAGTGTTTAGTTCTATATTGATGAATCCGGGAATACTCAGGTTTTAGTTCTATATTGATTGAATCTGGAATACCCAGTGTTCAGTTATATTGGTGGAGCCAAGACTACCCAGTGTTTAGTTCTATATTCGTGGAACCGGGAATAGCCAGTGTTTAGTTCTATATTACTGGAACCGGGAATACACAGTGTTTAGTTCTATATTGATGGAACCGGGAATACCCAGTGTCTAATTCTAAATTGGTTAAACCTGGATGACCCAGTGTCTAGCTATAAATTTGTTGATCTGGGAATACCCAGTGTTTAGTTCTATATCGATGGACCCGGGAATACCCAGGGTTTAGTTCTATATTGGTTGAACCGGGAATACCCAGTGTTTAGTTCTATTTTGATAAAACCGGGAATACCCAGGGTTTAGTTCTATGTTGTTGGAACCTGGAATACCCAGTGTTTAGTTCTATATTGATGGAACCAGGAATACCCAGGGTTTAGTTCTATATTGATAGAACCTGGAATACCCAGTGTTTAGTTATATTGGTGGAGCCAGGAATACCCAGTGTTTAGTTCTATATTTATGGAACTGGTAATACCAAGTGTTAAGTTCAATATTGGTGAAGCCGGGAATACCCAGTGTTTATTTCTATATTGATTGAACCGAGAATACACAGGCTCTAGTTCTATATTGGCTGATCCGCGATTACCAACTGTCTAGTTCTATATTGATGGAACCAGGAATACCAAGGTCTAGTTCTAAATTAGTTGAACCGGGATGACTAAATGTTTAGTTCTATAGTGGCTGAACCGGGGTGTACCAAGTGTCTAGTTCTATATTGATGAAACCAGGAATACACAGGGTTCAGTTCTATATTGGTGGAACCGGAAATACCAAGGGTCCAGTTCTAAATTAGTTGAACCGGGATGACTCAATATTTAGTTCTATAGTGGCTGAACCGGGGTGTACCAAGTGTCTAGTTCTATATTGATGGAACCAGGAATACCCAGTGTCTAATTCTAAATTGGTTGATCCGGGATGACCCAGTGTCTAGTTCTAAATGTGTTGAACCGGGAATACCCAGTGTCTAGTTCTATGTTGGTTTAACAGACAAACAGAGTGACAGACAGACAGAGATAGTGACAGACAGACAGACAGAGTGATGGTCTTGACTTTATGTAGACGACCAAAAGCTTAAATCACTTTTGGTCGAAACCTAAAATCAACCGAAAGATCATATGACGACATTTGGTGCCGAAGCCGAAACCGAAATTTTTTCGGCCTCTTAACACATCTACAGTCCCTCTCATGAGAGGCTGTGGACCGTAAATTCTCCACACCCCCTCACCCTTCCACACTGACCAAATCAGAGGCTCTGGCCTGTGCCTCTACAAACCCCAAAAAATGCACTAAACCAAAACTAGATCTCTTACACCACTAATCTCCATCTTTTCTTCCTTTACGCAGATGCTACTGGCTAGCCAGGGATATTTCCCTGATGACGTTGTATATTAACTCGTTAAAGGGATTCATTTGTCGACCCCTCCGATACGGAATCAAATCTGGCTTTGTTGGGTTTTTGTAGTGTTACCTTGTCAGTGCAGGACGGTAGCATTGGCCTAAATGGCCACTTGGAGCTCAACTTTTCCGGTGCACTCTCATTAAATTTTCCAAAAAGCTGAGTTTGAGTTCGAGTGTTTCGGTGCATCTTTAGTAAGATAAGCTGAATTATAGGGTAACATAACATGAGATGATAAATGTTATAAGGTTAGATAAGATTTATTATAGGGTAAGATAAGATGAGTTTTATTATAGGGTAAGATAAGGTAAGATTTATTATAGAGTAAGATAAGATAAGTTGTATTATAGGGTAAGATAAGATAATATTTATTATAGGGTTAGATGAGATAAGATTGTTTCATTTTTATTTATTTTTTAGCCAAAAATGGATATATGTTGTGCTTACAGTGGTATTCATTTCATGACATACCAATGTTTAAACTAGTACAATTTAAATGTTAGACATTTCAAGAATTTCTCCAGCCCCTAAAAAGGTCATTCATATTTAATCCAACTCTCTGAATGATACTGTGGACTTTGAGACTCTTGGATTTTATGACAGCTAATGGAAACAGAAAAGGGACTTTTTAATATTTCCGGAATAATATTTCGGGTATAGAATTGTATATAGTCATGTTTTAGTTGTCATTCAAATTTCATGTCACGATGTTTTAGTTCAAATGTCATGAAATATGACATTTTCAAAAAATAAAATTCCCGATAACTGCGCTAGATAAAATCGTTTTTTCAAATACAATTCATAATTGCATTTGGTGCGTGCTATTTTCTTGTGTTTTTCTGGGTCATTAGACTAATAATAATACATTGCTATAAATGAGAGCGATCTAGTCAATGAATTCTATCAATGGCGTTACCTGATAGCATGCTGTAGAAACGGAAACAACCTTTTCCCAAAAAAAGAAACAAACCCTTCTCATCCAATATTCACCAAACCCTTAGGATCCACTATCCTCCAAAATCTTCTAATCCACTATCCATCAAACCCTTATCACCCATTACACACAAAACCCTTCTAATCCAGTATCCACCAAACTATTCTTATCCACAATCTACCAAACTCTTCTAATCCTCTATCCACCGAACCCTTATAATCCACGATCCACCAAACCCTTCTAATCCACAATCCACCAAATCCTTATAATCCAGGATCCACCAAACCCTTCTAATCCGCTATCCACCAAACCCTTCTATGCGACTATCCATCAAACCCTTCTAATGATAAAACGTTCAGAGCTAGGGTAGAAGCAGTAACTACGTCCAACCAATGCCAGGCAAAAGCCGTCGGTAAAGATCCAAAGATGGCAGACTGACTTAGGATCAAGCAGGTTGGTCTTTAAACCTGTTGTCTTGTATTGCTCGCGAAGAAAAGCGTTCTTGTTGATCTGGTGTAGGGTTTGCCTGGCGTCCGGCAAAAGGAGGACATGTCCTACTTTTTAGCTCAATATTCTCCGTCCGGCAGGCAAAGCTAAAATCTTTTAAAATATTCGGCTTTTCTTACATTTTATATTATAATTTTTATAGATCGTTGTTACAACTATTACATCGTATGTTTACGTTGTTACAATGTTCAAAGTCTATGCATTTCTGCGAACCAGTCGATTTTAGTTATTCTAACATTCTAATAAAGTGGTCGAGAAGAAGAGTATAATAATTTTATGGCAGATGTTAAGTTGGTGTATGAAGCATGCATTAGTTACTTAGAAAAGTGGTTGAAACCTTTTGATGAATTTCAATGCTTTAATTGGATGTACTTAGATAAAATCAAAGACTGTAAATTTGATGACCTTTTGGCATGCATACTGTATCTGAAAGAGAAGGGCATTATTGTAGATGATGGGCAATTGTTTGACCAATACTGCATTCTTAAATCATTTGTACAAGACAAAAATTAACAGTTTTTTTTTAAAGACTCTTGCATGAACAGTGAAGTTTATTTTTCGAAAGTTTCCCAAATGCATGTTGCTTTTCAGAGTTACTTGAAATTTGTGAATTTTTCTTCTGTATCCCTGGACACAATGGCAATGTGGAAAGAGTGTTCTCCTTGAGTAATGCTCAATGGACAAAGGAAAGGCATAGACTCTTACTCGACTCTGTAAAGGGCATCATTCTCACAAAGTACACTTTGAAGAATCTTACCTGTGAACAGTTTTATGCATATGTGATCGCCAACGAGGTCCTTCTGCGAAAAGTTGGCCCCTCCGAGAAATATGGCATGTAATTAATAAAGATTATAAGTTATTGATTGTACAATTGGCAATTTAAATGATAGTTGTTTGTTTTCGACATTCTGAAAAAGGCGTCCACTGAATTTGTTTTTTTAACGTGACTGTTTCTTGGTCGGTTCACAAAGAGTAAGATACACTTAGTTGGCAGCTATGACAATAAAATTGTGCTGACTGTGAGTTTAATCCAGGACGACTCAAATGAATCATACAAAATGTCCTGCTTTGTGTCCTGCTTTGTCCTCTTGTCTTGTTTTATTATGTCCTCCTTTTGGTGTCCACGTGTCATTGGCAACCCTAATCTGGTGGGGGGGGGGGAGAGATGTGCGTCTTCTAATAGAACTCATTTTGTTTTAAATAGAAATAGTTTAGCATGTCAGTTTGTGACAAACGTAGACCATTCAATATTCCAGGTAACAGATGGTTTCAACCCCAAGTAATCACTGACATAAAGAACATCAGTTTTAAATCATATTTCTTTCAGGCCGTGTTACATGCAATCCAATAAAGACTTGACCTTTGACTTGACCTTTGAATCGACCTTTGACTTGACCCTTGACTTGCTTGTGTCTATTGTTTTAGGCAGGGATTCTCAATCTGATTTTTTAGCTAAAACAGTAAGGCAGTTATATATAAATATATATTCATATACTTCTTTAGTTGACAGAACGGGCAACATGCATCTGTACATATGGCTAAATACACGTATGTAAGGTTACCTCATTTCAGTAATAACACCTATGTCAGATTATGGCATGTCAGAATATACAGGTGTGGCATAATTTGGAACTGTAGCTCTTTTGTCAATTTCCCTTTCTGAGATTCTCATCAGATTTCTGCGTCCGATAAAAATGTTGCAAGATCAAACCAGCCCAATTATTAAAAAAATGAAAATAAATGAGTACAACAAATAACGTATCGGAGACCCTAAAAAAAAAAGGAGCGCAACAAAACAACGAACGTGTCGACAGGAAGCCTTCGTCAGCGAACAAACAACAATAAAAACAAAAATAAATAAAAATAGCACTTAGATCAAAAGGGGTATCCGAGAGGGCGACAAAAGAATTGTGCGCCCCCCCCTTTTGTTACCCAAATGTAACTAGACATTCACAGGTGTGGATCCTGCAAGCATCAAAAGGTGGGGGGGGGGGAAGGGCAAATAAGGACCCAAACACCTGGTGTTGAGAGGTAGAAAAGAATTGACTTATGATCGGAAATAGTTAGAAACAGAAAAGATTGGAAAACATTGGAAGGATGGAAGAAAAGGATTTATGACCTACACTCCTCTGGGATTTAGACCGGATGGGGTGGAAGAAAATGGCTTATGCTCTTTGCTCCACTGGGATTTGAAAAGACAAAGAAGATGATGTGAAAGTGAACCCACCACGTGACTCTAATGTGAACGAAATAATCTTTAAAAAACTCCCCCATTTATTCAGACAGGGTTTATACACCACATAATTAATCCAACTTAACCAACTGGTATCAAGTAATAAAAGTTAAATTAGCATCACGTGAAAATTAGCTACAAATATCAAAACTTGAGAATCCCTCCATTTGTAATGAAATGGGCTGAGCTTTTTCATAAACCTGATGAAGTTTCAAAAACAGCTTTTTTTACGTGAGCTCCCCCCCCCACCCCTCCTCCCCCCCCCCCCCCCGTCTCTTGTTATAAGCTGGGCCAGTAATGGCTATGTGGCTCATGGTCTACGCATTTCCTCGCATACCAGATTACATATTCCCCAAAGAGTCAAGGCAGAGAATCAGATTCTGGAGCGCATATGATGGAGTGGATGGCGTACAACACTGTAAGGTCTTTTGTTCAATGCAGGTTGTTTATTATCATCATCATTTCGGTGCCAGCACTCTTTTTTTCTTCTGGTTTTTGTTTTGTTTTTTGTGATCAACTTGTCAGTAGATTAAGAAAGTTAGAGGCTGATTGATGAATGACGTAGGATATTAAGCGTCTGCTTGGAGAGTTTAGTCAGAAACTTTAGCAATGGACAGACGAATGTATGACGTCGGATATTAAGCGTCTGCTTGGAGAGTTTAGTCAGAAACTTTAGCAATGGACAGACGAATGTATGACGTCGGATATTAAGCGTCTGCTTGGAGAGTTTAGTCAGAAACTTAAGCAATGGACAGACGAATGTATGATCAGGGACCGGCGTGGGTCGAATCCACGTCTACCAATGAGACATTTTGAAGACTTAGGGTCGTCATAGATCAAATATTACATTCAGAGTAAGTACACATATTAAATTTATAGTAAGCACATATAATACATTTATTGAAAGTTTATGATCAAATTTCTTTGTAACTAATAAACAAATGTTTTATAATTAAAGTCAAAATATTTTTTTCGGTTCCATCAAAACAGGATTGTTGATATTTTCATAAATATTGGGTTTTGTTATTGTCGTTATTTGTTCAACATTTTATTTGGCGACATAAGAAATCGTCGGTCACCATCATCAGAAGTGTCAATGTCGGTCACCATCATCAGAAGTGTCAATGTCGGTCACCATCATCAGAAGTGTCAATGTCAGTCACCATCATCACAAGTGTCAATGTCGGTCACCATCATCAGAAGTGTCAATGTCGGTCACCATCATCAGAAGTGTCAATGTCGGTCACCATCATCAGAAGTGTCAATGTCGGTCACCATCATCAGAAGTGTCAATGTCGGTCACCATCATCAGAAGTGTCAATATCTTCTTTTAAAAAAACGTCTATTATAAGACAGTGAAGCTGTTGAAAATATGAAAAAAGTTTTATAAGACGACAGCCGCTGGGACCTCGTGATCCGAGTTCGGCGATTTGAGATTCATACTTGGTGCTTTTTTGGTGCAGGACATCATGGTTCATGTTATAGCTCATCGTGGTTCATGGTATAGCTCATCATGGTTCATGTTATAGCTCATCATGGTTCATGTTATAGCTCATCATGGTTCATGTTATAGCTCATCATGGTTCATGTTATAGCTCATCATGGTTCATGTTATAGCTCATCATGGTTCATGTTATAGCTCATCATGGTTCATGGTATAGCTCATCATGGTTCATGTTATAGCTCATCATGGTTCATGTTATAGCTCATCATGGTTCATGTTATAGCTCATCATGGTTCATGGTATAGCTCATCATGGTTCATGTTATAGCTCATCATGGTTCATGTTATAGCTCATCATGGTTCATGTTATAGCTCATCATGGTTCATGTTATAGCTCATCATGGTTCATGTTATAGCTCATCATGGTTCAATTTATAGCTCATCATGGTTCATGGTATAGCTCATCATGGTTCATGTTATAGCTCATCATGGTTCATGTAACACACAGGCAGGGATACACCGAATAATCCAAGCCTTAACAAGACGCAATCATCTGTGGACGATTTACTTTGAATGTACCATGGTTAATAATACGTTATCAATTTTAACGTTTTCTCTCATTTGATTGCTAGCCCGACACGCCTTGGATTGCTTCCTACCATCCTAGGCCTGTTATCCCAACACTCCTTGGATTGTTTCCTACCATCCTAGGCCTGTTATCCCAACACTCTCCGGCCTGCTCTCCTACCATCCTAGGGACTGTTAGCCCAAAATGCCTTGTTTTGTTAGACAAGCCCGCCGAGGGTTGCAAGCCCCCCCCCCCACACACACACACACTTGACTCCTTGAGCTTGACCTTATCTTGCTTTGACTCCGGTCTCTACCCTTATCTTTGTCGTCTGAACTTTTCGGCTTACACTGCCATCAAACAAATATTATGAATTTGATTTCAAAGAGTCAGGCATATCGAGGTGTAAAAAAATGGCACCCAAGACCCAAGTCTCAGATGCCATATTTACACTACAGCCCGTGAAACATGTCAAACGAGGAGATATTGCTCAACAAGCACACATCCAAGAAGCATCGTCTGTCTTTGAAGTCATTGTTTGAGCACGACACTGGGTTTCAAAGATCCGGTTGTATCTCCTCAACCAGCTGTCATCAAAGATCGGGTTGTATCCTCTCTCCCAGCTGTCAAACTGTGCATCATGTCGTGTCTGTGATGTTTATACTCTGATATCTTCAGCATGGGGTGCATCTGTGAAGTCATTCCCCACGCGGAGGAGAATTTTTTGTTAAAACATCTCATTGTATGACTGATATGTCTTAACCAGCACGTGGAGACCAGAAGCCTTCTCAGCACCAGGCATCGGATCAACCACTGACCCAGATGTTCATTCTGACTTATTGAAATTGAACCGTTTTGACATTAACCACAGAGACATATGGTTATATGCTAGACAGCTATATCAATGCCTAACACAGAGAAATATGGTTATATGCTAGACAACTATTTCAATGCCTAACACAGAGACATCTATTTCAATGCCTAACACAGAGACATCTGGTTATATGTTAGACAACTATTTCACTGCCTAACACAGGGACATATGGTTATATGTTAGACAGTTATTTCAATGCCTAACACAGGGACATATGGTTATGCTTAATCACTGTCTTACTCAGAGACATATGGTTACACTTAAGACAATTTTATTTTGTTTCAACCGTTAGACGATGGAGATCATTATTTTTCTATCCGCCATGTTAAGTCTATATACCACCATTCACTCCCTCTTTCTAAACCCCTATCTTCTCTCTGGTACTACCTCTCTCCTCTCTAAACTTTATCTTCTTTCTAGCTTTATACTTTCCTCTCTCTAATCTTTCTCTCTCTCCCCTCTAGCTCGTTCCTTTCTCTAACCCCACCTCTCTCTCCTTTCTATAATCTTTCCTCTGCTCTCTCTAGTTCCTTCTCTCATCTCTCTCCTCACTAAATTCTCTCGCCTCTCTTAAGTTCTCTCTTTACGCTCTCCTCTTTAAGTCTCTCCTCTCTCTCGCTCCAACTCCTCTCCAGTCTCTCTCCTCTCTCTTGCTCTCTCTTCTCTTTCTAGCAATATTCTCAAATATTGTTTTCTCCCCTCTTGCTCTCTCCTCCATCTATCTCTATCTCTCCCCCCCCTCTCTCTCAGTCTCTCTCTCTCTCTCCGTCTCTCTCTCACTCACTCATCTTTCTTTCACTTCACTCACCGGTGAGTCGCCTCCATTTGAAATATCAAAGCGTGTCTCCGATGTAACAGCTTAACTGAATGACATACTTCTTCGTTTAGGATCAAACATCAAAGCTTTTCCCTATTTACCAACTTAACTAAATGACCTACTTCTCCATTTAGGATCAAATATCAAAGTTTGTCTCTATTTACCATCCTAACTTAATGATCTACCTCTCCATTTAGGATCAATTAGTTTAGATTTACTCAAAGTTGGGGCTCTCGGAATGACACCAGTTTGAGACTTATCGTTTGCTGGTCTAAGACTTATCATTCGCTGTTCTAAGAATTATCATTCTTTGTAGCTTAAAAACTGAACACCACTATAAGTAGATTGGATATTTTTGTAGCTTACGTGAATCAATGAAATGGGCACTGCTTTGAGATGTCAAACTAAAATGTTTGAGAACCGTCGAACTGAAATGGTTGAGAACCGTCAAACTGAATTGTTTGAGCACCACCCAGCTGAAATGCTTGAGAAACTCCAAGAACGTGTTTGAACATCAACAAACAGTCAACATCTTCAGCACGGTAAGACATATTCATGGTATGATCTTGGTTGTCATTCAATGACCTTGCTGACTATGTCATCGGCATGGCCTCGGTGACGTTGTCACGGAGTGGCCCTGGTTACCACCCAACCCAACCAATGACAGCCTTCAAAAAGAAAGACTACATCAGCTGTGATGGCAGTTGGGCGTGCTCTTGAATCCATGCAAGTGATTTAGTGTTATCAAACTGTCCTGAGGGGTGGACACTTCTTCTTTTAGATGGAAGCTGTTTGCACCAGTGCGCACACCAAGTGTTGATGAATCCCGAGGATAATTTAATGGCCTCACTGCGATATTGGCGACCGTGATGTACAGTGCAATGTACTTTTGCCATGAAGTTCAAAATGATTTGATCAAAAGGCCTGCAGGATGATATCAAACATTTTTAAAGTGTGGATGTACCATAGATGTCCACTATTTAGGTCAGGCTTTTGATTCCAAGTAAGCCATGATGGCTAATGTGAGGTCGTGCTAGCCATGATGGGTAGAGTGAGGTCATGTTAGCCATTATGGCTAAGGTGAGGTCCGTGGTAGCCATTTCTTTCATTTTAATACCATCTCTGGCTCATAATATATATATATATATATTTGTTATAGTTACCAGCAATCGTTGGATTCAGCCGCTTCGAACTGGTTTGGCAGGATCGATACCAAATATTTTGTTGATTTCGGTAAACCGGTTTTTTTTACAACTTGTGCCTGTAATCTGGAGGAAAAATGGAAATATTGTACACTTGTAATTAGGTCAAATAGCTGATTGGAAACCCATCATCTAACGCAAGCAACTTTAACCAGTTACATTACGTCATGGATAATATAGACTCATAAGTGATCTCAACATTTATGGACTTCCTTAAATTCTATAATCAACAAGAGATCAATCGAACTGAACTTGGGCCGAACCAAAACGTGTATACATAGATCATTAACATGTAGTAGATCAGTTCATTGAAGTACATCCCTAGAAGGAAGTAGTTCGCTAGCATGAAGAATATCATTAGAAAAGAAGTTCTGTTCGTGTAAAACTGTCAATAGAAGAAGTACGCTAGAAACAAGTAGATCAGTTGCACTGTAAATGTTGGAATCTTTACAGAACAATGCCCCCAGCCCCCACACCCCCCCCCCCCCCCCCCCCCCCCCGTCCCCCAATGACTCCTGGCGATGAAGGGACAAGTGATTCATGAACAAACTAGCGATGAGAGAAATGTTAACAAAGTCTTCTCAAGCATCAAATTCAATTATTTCAGCATACTTCACCCAGTATCTTGTCCCCAGTGCTAATGGCTAATCTCCAGAACTAATTGCTAATCTCCGGAACTAATAGCTAATCTATCGATCTAATGGCTAATCTCTAGAAATAATGTCCAAGCCCCCAGAACGAAAGACCACGCTCGAATTCCGGGACAAGCAATTTAATTGTATCGATTTTTCTTTCTCCGACACCCGTTCCGGTAAAACAAATTAACAACATTTTAATTAGTTGTTTAAAATTAAAATGTATCCTTTTATAGCTTGATGTAAAAGTCGAAATTTGATCTTTAGGTCAACAAGCCCCTTACAACACATAATAATAGTTAAAAAATTATACCAAACATTCGCCTTAAAATAAACAGAGCTAAGACTGAATTATTTCTCCCGTTTCACGTCTACCCGATAGAATCGCATCCATATCATCTCAATATAGAGGCGCATCCATATCATCTCAAGATAGAGTCGCATCCATATCATCTCAAGATAGAGTCAGATCCAGATCATTTCAAGATAGAGACGCATCCATATCATCTCAAGATAGAATCGCATCCATATCATTTCAAGATAGAGTCGCATCCATATCTTTTCAAGATAGAGTCAGATCCAGATCATTTCAAGATAGAGACGCATCCATATCATCTCAAGATAGAATCGCATCCATATCATTTCAAGATAGAGTCGCATCCATATCATTTCAAGATAGAGGCGCATCCATATCATTTCAAGATAGAGTCGCATCCATATCATTTCAAGATAGAGTCACATCCATATCATTTCAAGATAGAGTCACATCCATATCATTTCAAGATAGAGTCGCATCCATATCATTTCAAGATAGAGGCGCATCCATATCATTTCAAGATAGAGTCGCATCCATATCATTTCAAGATAGAGGCGCATCCATATCATTTCAAGATAGAGTCGCATCCATATCATTTCAAGATAGAGGCGCATCCATATCATTTCAAGATAGAGGCGCATCCATATCATTTCAAGATAGAGTCGCATCCATATCGTTTCAAGATAGAGTCGCATCCATATCATCTCAATAAAGAGTCCCATCCATATCATTTCAAGATAGAGTCGCATCCATATCATCTCAAGATAGAGTCCCATCCATATCATTTCAAGATAGAGGCGCATCCATATCATCTCAAGATAGAGTCGCATCCATATCATTTCAAGATAGAGGCGCATCCATATCATTTCAAGATAGAGTCGCATCCATATCATATCAAGATAGAGTCACATCCATATCATTTCAAGATAGAGTCGCATCCATATCATCTCAAGATAGAGTCGCATCCATATCATCTCAAGATAGAGTCACATCCATATCATTTCAAGATAGAGTCACATCCATATCATCTCAAGATAGAGTCGCATCCATATCATTTCAAGATAGAGGCGCATCCATATCGTCTCAAGATAGAGTCGCATCCATATCATCTCAAGATAGAGGCGCATCCATATCATTTCCAGATAGAGTCACATCCATATAATTTCAAGATAGAGTCACATCCATTTCATCTCAAGATAGAGTCACATCCATATCATTTCAAGATAGAGTCACATCCATATCATCTCAAGATAGAGTCGCATCCATATCATCTCAAGATAGAGTCCCATCCATATCATTTCAAGATAGAGTCGCATCCATATCATCTCAAGATAGAGTCACATCCATATCATTTCAAGATAGAGTCGCATCCATATCATCTCAAGATAGAGTCCCATCCATATGATTTCAAGATAGAGGCGCATCCATATCATCTCAAGATAGAGTAGCATCCATATCATCTCAAGATAGAGTCACATCCATATCATTTCAAGATAGAGTCACATCCATATCATCTCAAGATAAAGTCGCATCCATATCATTTCAAGATAGAGTCACATCCATATCATCTCAAGATAGAGTCACATCCATATCATTTCAAGATAGAGGCGCATCCATATCATTTCAAGATAGAGTCACATCCATATCATTTCAAGATAGAGGCGCATCCATATCATCTCAAGATAGAGTCACATCCATATCATTTCAAGATAGAGTCGCATCCATATCATTTCAAGATAGAGGCGCATCCATATCATTTCAAGATAGAGTCGCATCCATATCATATCAAGATAGAGGCGCATCCATATCATCTCAAGATAGAGGCGCATCCATATCATCTCAAGATAGAGGCGCATCCATATCATCTCAAGATAGAGTCGCATCCATATCGTTTCAAGATAGAGTCGCATCCATAACGTTTCAAGATAGAGTCGCATCCATATCATCTCAAGATAGAGTCAGATCCAGATCATTTCAAGATAGAGGCGCATCCATATCATCTCAAGATAGAGTCCCATCCATATCATTTCAAGATAGAGTCGCATCCATATCGTTTCAAGATAGAGGCGCATCCATATCATCTCAAGATAGAGTCGCATCCATATCATCTCAAGATAGAGTCGCATCCATACCATCTCAAGATAGAGGCGCATCCATATCATCTCAAGATAGAGTCACATCCATATCATCTCAAGATAGAGTCGCATCCATATCATCTCAAGATAGAGTCACATCCATATCATCTCAAGATAGAGGCGCATCCATATCATCTCAAGATAGAGTCGCATCCATATCGTTTCAAGATAGAGTCGCATCCATATCATCTCAAGATAGAGTCACATCCATATCATCTCAAGATAGAGTCGCATCCATATCATCTCAAGATAGAGTCGCATCCATATCGTTTCAAGATAGAGGCGAATCCATATCGTCTCAAGATAGAGTCACATCCATATCATTTCAAGATAGAGGCGCATCCATATCGTTTCAAGATAGAGGCGCATCCATATCGTCTCAAGATAGAGTCGCATCCATATCATCTCAAGATAGAGGCGCATCCATATCATCTCAAGATAGAGTCACATCCATATCATCTCAAGATAGAGTCGCATCCATATCATCTCAAGATAGAGGCGCATCCATATCATCTCAAGATAGAGTCGCATCCATATCATCTCAAGATAGAGGCGCATCCATATCATCTCAAGATAGAGTCACATCCATATCATCTCAAGATAGAGTCGCATCCATATCATCTCAAGATAGAGTCACATCCATATCATCTCAAGATAGAGTCGCATCCATATCATCTCAAGATAGAGTCGCATCCATATCATCTCAAGATAGAGTCGCATCCATATCATCTCAAGATAGAGGCGCATCCATATCATTTCAAGATAGAGTCACATCCATATCATCTCAAGATAGAGTCGCATCCATATCATCTCAAGATAGAGTCACATCCAGATCATCTCAAGATGTCCGCATGTGAACAAAGCTCAGAAAGTTTTGGTTAAGAAAGCTTCTGAGGCCTTTACAGAGACCTGACGTCACTGTCCGTTCATTGACGTCATCACAAAGTGCAGGGCAATTAATCAGATGTAGTTTTGAAACATGAGTGTATGTTATATACATGCCTAAGTGTTTTTCGATGGTACTACAGACGGTAGACATGATGGTACTACAGACAGTAGACATGATGGTACTACAGGCAGTAGACATGACGGTACTACAGACAGTGCACATGACGGCACTACAGACTGAGACATGACGGTACTACAGACAGTAGACATGATGGTACTACAGACAGTAGACATGATGGTACTACAGAAAGTAGACATGATGGTACTGCAGACAGTAGACATGATCGTACTACAGACAGTAGACATGATGGTACTGCAGACAGTAGACATGATAGTACTACAGACAGTAGACATGACGGTATTACAGACAGTAGACATGACGGTACTACAGACATTTGACATGACGGTACTACAGACAGTGCACATGACGGTACTGCAGACAGTAGACATGACGGTACTACAGACAGTAGACATGACGGTACTACAGAAGTGCACATGACAGTACTACAGACAGTAGACATGATGGTATTACAGACAGTAGACATGATGGTACTATAGATAGTAGACATGATGATACTACAGACAGTAGACATGACGGTACTACAGACAGTAGACATGATGGTACTACAGACAGTAGACATGATGGTACTACAGACAGTAGACATGACGGTATTACAGACAGTAGACATGATGGTACTACAGACAGTAGACATGATGGTACTACAGACAGTAGACATGATGGTACTACGGACAGTAGACATGATGGTACTACAGACAGTAGATATGATGGTACCACAGACAGGATGCAAGATTTGAATCAAAGCTCTCCAAACCAAGCTGACCATAAAAATCTCTCTCCCCCAACCCCCAACTCCATCAAAAAAAAAAAAAAAATTATTGGTATATATTAAATCCTTTTTAAAAATTAAATTCGCTTTTGTTCGTGGTTGGACGGCTACTTGACCCATTTCCCGTCAACCTAGCGAGCTGTAACTTGGCACATAGACTGGTTGCCGATGACAACACATTCTGTCAATTTTTCAGCCCCCCCCCCATATGATGAAACTGATTTTTGATAACAGGGCTAAATGGGCTTCATTAGATCAAAAATATTACAAGTTTGTAGAAGGGGGGGGGTGCGTCATATTTTATTTTGTTTTTTCTGAAATGGTGAAATAAATCTGCGGTGTAAAAGCGGGTGGGATATTAGAAAATTAATTCAGTTCAGGGGCGTAAACAAATGTGTGGTTGCTACGCTGCGTGGGGGTGGGGGTTGGGGGGGGAGCACTAATTGGGATTCTCTTAAAGTGCGTTCATTGCTCGAATGAAAGTTTTGTCAAATGTTCAGCCTCATCCTCGTTTATACGACAAAACTTTGTTTTTAGAGGTTGCTCATGTTTTTGCTATAGCCAAATGTATTTTTTGAACATTTCAAAAAACCGTGAATAGAGATTCAAGCCCTGATTGTGCATTTGTTCATGCTTTTTTTTATTTTTCAGTATTAAATTTCTTCACGCAGAAAACGAAAAGGAAAATTGATTCACTATCAGTCAACAATGGGGAGGGAGGTTGGGTGGGGGTGGGGTGGGGGTG
>CAXITT010000665.1:405625-419324 GCA_964033795.1 Lymnaea stagnalis | reverse complement strand
GTTGGTGGGCCGGGGGGGGGGGGTGGGTAGTAATTATATTAAAAATATCATGTCGAAGCATTGAGATAAAAAATTGTTGAAATATCAAAAATCAATTTAGCTTTTGTGGTGCTCCATATGTTTTCTTTATTTTGATGGCTTTATTTTCTCGTTACCAGAACGCATTAAGACAACAAAAATTGTCTTTTATCTCTCTCGCCCTCTCCTTCTCTCTCTCTCTCTCTCTCTCTCTCACTCTCTCTCTCTCACTCGCTCTCTCTCTCACTCACTCTCTCTCACTCTCTCTCTCACTCTCTCACTCGCTCTCCCTCTCGCTCTCTCTCTCTCTCACACACTCTCTCACTCGCTCTCTCTCTCGCTCTCTCACACTCTCTCTCTCACTCTCTCTCTTTCACTCGCTCTCTCACCCTTTCTTACCTTCTCCCTCTCTCGCTCGTTTGCTCTTATTCCCTCGCAGAGGCGTAGCGAAATGGGGGCTGGGGGACAGATGTCCCCGGCACCAGCTAGTGAAGGATGCCAAAATCTGCTTTGATATTATTTTATTGATGAAAGTAATGGGTCTGTGAGTTGGAAAAAGAAAAGGGGAGGCTTTAAAATGAATCTTGTCCCCGGGCGCCAAGTTCTCTCACTCTGCCTCTACTCCCTCACTAACTCTCTCTCCTCTCTCGCTTATTTTCTACTATTTCTATTTTTCTCATTTCCTTCTTCTTTATTGTAGCAATCTTTTTCAGGGGCGTAGCTAGAGGGATGCGGGGGGTGCGCACCGCACGGGGTGACACCACTTTAGGGGTGAAACGTAATTAAAAATTGCAGATTTACAGAGCACATACTGCTCGGTCTAACAGAGCACCCACCGCTGGGTCTAACAGAGCACATACTGCTCGGTCTAACAGAGCACACACTGCTGGGTCTAACAGAGCACATACTGCTCGGTCTAACTGAGCACCCACCGCTGGGTCTAACAGAGCACATACTGCTCGGTCTAACAGAGCACCCACCGCTGGGTCTAACAGAGCACATACTGCTCGGTCTAACAGAGCACCCACCGCTGGGTCTAACAGAGCACATACTGCTCGGTCTAACAGAGCACATACTGCTCGGTCTAACTGAGCACCCACCGCTCGGTCTAACAGAGCACATACTGCTCGGTCTAACAGAGCACATACTGCTCGGTCTAACAGAGCACCCACCGCTGGGTCTAACAGAGCACATACTGCTCGGTCTAACAGAGCACATACTGCTCGGTCTAACAGAGCACCCACCGCTGGGTCTAACAGAGCACATACTGCTCGGTCTAACAGAGCACATACTGCTCGGTCTAACAGAGCACATACTGCTCGGTCTAACAGAGCACATACTGCTCGGTCTAACTGAGATTCATAAAACGATAGCGATCCACATATATTTTTTCACAAACATTTTTTTCAAAAATGTAACCAATCCAAATGCGTGCTTTATTAAAAGTTACAATTTGAAGCGTCAGAAATGAGACGACCCTATGTGTAGGTTAGAAAAACACAGTCATTACTCAACGCCGATTGAAGGGTTCGACAACTTCCGTGAGTGACAGGAAGCTATATTTATCTAAATTCTGAGAAATGGGGGCTCTCCCATTGATACCAAATACGGTGGGGTCGGGCATTCAAAGTACAAGAATCGGTAAAAGTTAAAAAAATTAAAAATGAATTATTAACCATTTATAGGGTTAAAAATATATTTTTTTTTTTTAAAGTTTCAATTTTTTCATGATTAATTCTTATTTCTTAAAATTTAAATTTAAAAAAAGTTTTTATTACATATCGAAACCCAGAAATACTCAAAAATAATATTTTCCCCGATTCGACACTAGTATCGCCCTTAACATTTTGACTGCTGAGTTTGACCTGCCACCTTTCTGTGTTGTATTTTGGACAGTGCTCTGACTGTTGTTTTTGAACTGTCGTCAGTAATTATTTTGTTTTGTTGTCTTGAACATACCACAAATAAAGCATTTTTTTTGTTCAAGATCATTATACCATGCCACTCGGCGGGCACAAATCTAGACGGCCAAGTGGCTGCCAGCAGCAAAAAGCACAAAAAAAATAAAAATAAACAAGAAACAAACAAAAAAAAGAAAAAAGAAGAAGAAAATACGCGACTCACTTAAATCACTACCAGAATACATGCATCGATATGTCAAGAAACCAAATGATGACCAGGGTCAGGGTTCATCAAAAGACGTTCCTCAGCCTACCATTGATGCTGATTCTCCCGATACCAGCAGAATGCATTCTATACAGCAAATAGTGGAGAAAATGAAAGAGATTGACAAGTGAAAACACAAGTAAAAGACATGGATGGTTTTGAAACTGAAATGTCTAATGGTAATGTTGATTCAAACCAAGATAATGTAAATGTAAAAAAAAAAAAAAAAAAAAAAAAAAAAAAAAAAAAAAAAAAAAAAAAAAAAAAAAACTGGCACATTTGATCAGATGCTTCTCTCTGGATTGTACCAGTTCCAGATTATTTTCGGTCTCAAATTATTAAAAAATGAAGTAACTTGTTTCAGAACAAGACGAAGTATGCAGCGTAGGGACAAGACACTATATGAAATCTAAAAGGGGTGTTGGCCAACTAACAAAACAATGCATTTACAGGATGATGCAAAATGGCCAGAAAATACTGCGGTCGGGGAACGTTTATTCACCCGTCAGTCAGAAATTGTATTGTTGTTGGCGCAGATGGTTTGCTGTTAATGTTACAAAAATAGGATACACATTTTAACTGGCTTTAATAAGTGGTGGAAAATGAGCCAAAAATTACAAAATCATGAAGCATCGGAAAAGCACCTATGTACACTTGAAAAGTGAAAAGCATTGGCAGCAGGACTTAGGATACACAAAACAATTGATGCCGAAAGTATTGCTGTGATGGACAGGGAGAAGAAAAAGTGGAGGGATATCCTGCACAGGTTGCTGGATAGCACATTGTTTCTTGCAAAGCAAAATCTGGCATTTCGTGTCCACAACGAAGATGAATCTTCACATGACACTTTCTTGAAATGGTTGCTGCTGGCATCCGTCCGTCACAACGTGACGATGGTGTGAACTTCGCAGGACGAAATCCACAAGGCCTGGGATTATTCTTCAAGGATTATAAGCTGGTTCCCGACAGCAAATCGGCTCTCCCCACGCCGCTGGATTACCCAAGGGACATCATGTGGATGATACAGCTTGGCATTTCATACAATTTTCATTGTAGCAATTTTTTCCGCCTACGGGACTCCATGTCTGGGTTTTGAATCCAGAGTTTCCTTTTCCTAGATGAGTTGTCTCCAAGGGCTAACGGGGCCCATCTATCCTGTGTGCTGGTGATGTTTTTGCTTGACTGGGCTTTGGTGGACATTGATCTCCAGACCATCAACTTGAGATATGCTCAATTTAGACCACTCGGCCACCAAACACCCAAATGTTTGAGATGCTGTCTAAATATGATCCAGTGCTAAAAGAGCAACCAAATGAGTCTAATTAGAAGTACATCTACAGGAAAAGCATCCACATTTTAACTTTCACCAGAAACCCAAAATGAATTTATAAATGTCCTTCCGAATCATGTGAAGGAGATTCTTATCATGGATATAAAGGCTGCGAGGTATTTTGGAATTATGCGCGAAAGTAAACCTGATATATAACACACTGAACAGATGTCTGGAGTGATCAGATATATGAAAATTCACAATGGGAAAATTGAAGTGAGAGAAGTGTTTCTTGGATTTTCCCGTTAAGAGGGGAAAAAGCTGATGACCTTAGTTCTGACATTCTTACAAATCTAAAACGGGATGGACTAGACATAATGATGTTCAGAGCTCAAAGTTACGATAATGCAGCCACAATGTCTTCAATTCATAGATTTTTGGGCCATTCGCTTAACTTGTGTGGTCAACACTCTTTTGCAGAAAATGATTCATGTATTACATTTTTCGGTTCTCTTGAAAGAATATTCTCCTTCATTGCAGCATCCACTCATCGATGGAATGTTCTAAATGTACACTCCACTGGAATGTCGTTGAAAAGACTGTCAACAACACGTTTGAGTGCTCACCATGCTGCTGTTAAAACAGTGAAAGATGAGTTTGATAATTGTGTGGCGGCGATCGTAGCTCTGTGGAATCCTCTTGAAAATTTGGATACAAGAGTTACAGCACAAGCTCTTTGACATGCTGTCTGTGATTTCACGTTTATCTGCTACCTTTATCTTTGGGATGATCTACTTAATGACATTTTTCTTAAACATAAGTATCTGCAGACCAAAGGCTTTACTCTTTACAAGGTGGTGACCAACCGAGAGGCCTCATGATTGTTTTTGCACGAGAAGCGCTGTCACTTTGTGGAACAGGCTGTTGAAAAGGCATTTTTTAATCAGACCAATATGGAATTTCGGTAGAGAGAAGATTAAGGTTTCAGAAGAGAATGGCAGGATAATAATTAATAGATGCTCGATTCTCTCTCTCTCTCTGCGAGACGAAAACAGTAGGGAGATGCTCGAGTGTTTTGATCGCTTTAATTCTAAACTCCGAATCAGATTATCAGTGATCAAGGATGTAGCAGATATGTTTGGGGCTCTTCAACCCAAGAGTCTACTATCAACAAGTGAAGAAGAGTTATTGGTGTACTTTCCAAAATTAACTTCTTTCTATGATGAGTTTCAAACAGAAACTCGTTCATCTTCCCCCTAGACAGCGACGAGGCCACGACAGACAGTTCCGGCTGGTAAAAACAAGAACAAAGTACAGGTGCTCCTCATTTTTTTGCCGAAGACAATAGAGGACTGGAACAAGCTTCCAAAAGCAACAGTTGAGGCGCCTACACTCGACACATTTGTTTCTATTGCCTCCTGTATTCCGACCCCCAGTTTCGTAACACCACTGCTGAGTCGCCCTTGCAACCAGTGAAGTATCCCATTGAAACCCATGCACAGTAACATCGCAAACCCCTCTGAAACATAGGAGCCAGAATGATCAATTCATTGATCGTGGGCCCTCAAAATAAAGAAGAAGAAGTGTTATCAGGAGATGAACATTTAAAAGAAATACCAAGGCATAGAAGACATCTAAAGGCAGCTGATATTGAATTTCACAAAGTCATGGACTGGTCAGTATTTGATGTTTTGAAATTCATAGCTGAATGGGACTTCCTAGATTCTCTTCCAATACTATCGCCAAGCCTTCCATTATTTCTTATGATCTGTGTGTCTGTGGCCTCATGTGAGCGGAGCTTTTCAAAACTAAGGCTTATCAAGAACTATTTGATCTGGCTCTGCTATCAATTGAAAGTGATACCGTGAAGGATTTTGTTTATGATCAAGTGATTGACAGGTTTGCAGCTTTGAAGACCAGGAAAGGAACATTTTTAATAAAGTAAATTTAATGTAAAAATAACTATAACTTAATTTTGTTAAGTTTTTAAATACATTTACCTCATGACTTTTAAATTATGCATTTTTGTTCTTGTCATTTTTATACTGTGGACCTATTTTAACAAAAAGAAATATATTAAGGAAGTTTGGCGCGGGGGGGGGGGTGGGGGGCACCATGAGTTTACCGCACCGGGTGAGACCACTGATCTTTGTTTTTACAAACATTTGCCAAATATTCATGATCTTAAAAGAAAAGGAAATATTGTCTGTTTCTTTGACAAAAGGTCTGTCTCCCATTGCACCCTTATTTATACGGTCTTTCTCTTGGACTTACTGTTTGTCTCTGTACCACACACTCTGTCACCCGACCACACTGTTTGTCTCTTTGCCATACTGCCTGTTACCTGAACATACTCTCTGTCTCCTGACCATACTCTCTGTCTCCTTACCATACTGTTTGTCTCCAGACCAGTCTGTCTCTTACCCTACTGTCGTCTCTTTGCCATACTGTTTGTCTTTTGACCATAATGTCTGTCTCCTGACCACACTCTGTGTCTTCTGACAACACTGTCTGTCTTTTTGCCATAATGTCTGTCTCCTGGCCATACTGTCTGCCCTTTGGCCATACTATCTGTCTCTTTGCCATAATGTCTGTCTCTTGGACATGCTATCTGTCTCTTGGTCTTACTGTCTGTCTCTTGTCCATACTGTCTGTCTCTTGGCCATGCTGTCTGTCTACTGCCCATACTGTCTGTCTCTTGGCCACCTCATCTCTCAGCCACATTCACCTCAGTATCGTAACAGCCGGCAGATCTATAGTGACAGCAGGCAGATCTATCGTGACAGCCGGCAGATCTATCGTGACAGCCGGCAGATCTATCGTGACAGCCAGCAGATCTATCGTGACAGCCGGCAGATCTATCGTGACAGCCAGCAGATCTATCGTGACAGCCGGCAGATCTATCGTGACAGCCAGCAGATCTATCGTGACAGCCGGCAGATCTATCGTGACAGTCAGCAGATCTATCGTGAAAGCCGGCAGATCTATCGTGACAGCCGGCAGATCATCGTTAAAGCCTACAGATCCATCGTGACAGCCGGCAGATGTATCGTGACAGCCAGCAGATCTATCGTGACAGCCGGCAGATCTATCGTGACAGCCAGCAGATCTATCGTGACAGCCGGCAGATCTATCGTGACAGTAAGCAGATCTATCGTGAAAGCCGGCAGATCTATCGTGACAGCCGGCAGATCATCGTTAAAGCCGACAGATCCATCGTGACAGCCAGCAGATCTATCGTCACCTTAACTTCGTGACAGCCTGGAGATATATGGCTCCCACCAAATGTATTTCCTATGATTAGTCACTGTCTTATAGGAAACTCACGGAGTTGATACATTTTCTTTTTTACACACACAATGACAGAAACACACAGCATGACTTACACGTGTACACACGTAATGGCAGACACACTCACACACAGAATGCTAAAAAAGCACTCACATACTCAATGAAAGACAGACTCACACGTTAGGTCAGACACACTGACTATCAATGACTGACACACTGACACACTCAATGACTGACACACAGACATACTCAATGACTGACACACTGACACACTCAATGGCTGACACACTGACACACTCAATGACTGACACACTGACATACTCAATGACTGACACACTGACACACTCACTGACTGACACACTGACACACTCAATGACTGACACACTCAATGACTGACACACTGACACACTCAGTGACGGACACACTGACACACTCAATGACTGACACACTGACACACTCAGTGACTGACACACTGAAACATTCAATGACTGACACACTCAATGACTGACACACTGACATACACAATGACTGACACTGAAACACTCAATGAATGACACACTGACACACACAATGACAATGTTTTGATTTAAGGAGCAGGAGATCTTTTCCATCATTCACTTTTGAACAGGGATGTCAAAGGTGAAGGGCATGAACGGCACTATTGTGGCAACTTGACCTGTTGATATTCACGCCCACATTGAGGTCAGCATAAGCTGGCCAACGGTCAGATTTTCTGGATTAGCCAGGCGTATTAATAGACTTGTCAATCACCAAAAATCTTATTTTCAAGATATCAAGGAATCTCAACTTGTCAATTATTGTTCTGAGCCTCAATATGTCAAGCGTGTAAGATTTCAGTTGTAAATACAGAACAATGTTATCTTAGCTATTGTATTTTTACTGTAAACTACGATTCCAGAAAAGTCTTCATTAAAATGAGGAATAGCAATTGTCATGTCTGCATTGAAACAGTCGTCGATAGAGTGGTTCTTATGGTCATCGTTTGAAAGGACCCACAAATCCACGCATCACAGCGGTATTCATGGATCATAACTTGAGACGCCCTGCCAGCTTCATAGACTGCAGCAATCATTATCGTACATCAGAGAAAGTTATTCCCGCTATCCAGGGAAATAAACTGACATGATTATACTGTACACAGTCCTCTTGACTGCCATGATTATACTGTACACAGTCCTCTTGACTGCCATGATTACACTGTACACAGTCCTCTAGACTGCCATGATTATACTGTACACAGTCCTCTTGACTGCAATGATTATACTGTACATAGTCCTCTAGACTGTCATGATTATACTGTACACAGTCCTCTAGACTGGCACGGTTATTCTGCACACAGATTTCTTGACTGGCATGATTATACTGCACACAGTCCTCTTGACTGCCATGAGTATACTGCACACATTCCTCTTGACTGCCATGATTATACTGTACACAGTCCTCAAACAGGACCATCCTCTACAGTTCACTAGACTAGTTCGCACACTTCTAGATTTGAACTTCACAGTAAACTAAACTGCGTCTTTCTATCTAGTCTCTTCAAATCTAACTTAGTGCATTCCAGTATTGTGTGGTCTATTCCGGTTTATCTTGTTCTATTCCATACTTTTTCTTAAAGCCTTACTTCTAGCATGCACTTTTTAAAGTGCCAGATTTATGCCTATATAATACAATTTACATATTTTAAAACTGCATTTGAGTTGATTTCTAAATTATGTTAATATAGTTCGATCTCCTAATTTGTTCACCAGTTTAACTTACTTGATTTGTCCAACCTCACAAAGCAACACAAATTGTTTTCATCAATTTAACTAAATTGGAAAAAAGTTATCTTCAAAGAGCGAGAACCTTCAAAGAAGAGGTCACTCAATAATTCTGTAAAGGCTTTGTTGAAGTTTGGACTTGAAAATTGTCTGAATGACCTCAAAAAAAGTATGTGACCACATAAATATGTCTTAAGCCTTAGTTGACAAGGCGTAACAAGATAATACGGCACCAGTGGCGTAGCTAGGGATAGTGCTACCAGTGGTGGGCCTATAATTTTTCCCCAGCCAAAAACCTCTGCAGTTGCAAGAATGTGCCACGCCTCCATATAAGACATAGAGTGACGTCCTGGGCGTACCGCCCCCGGTCAAATTAAAAAGTATGCCCCCCCCCCTTTGGTCAATGCACGTCACATTTCTAAATGTGCTTCTACTTTGAAAGATTGATATCATCCTATTTTTATGGTGCACCCAAAGGTCAATTTATTTTAAAGGTTCAGCACGACCACACATCAATGCAGCCCAGTGGCATTACACCCACAAGTCACTACACTCACATATCCATACACCCCCCTTATCAATACACCAACATATCAATACACTCACATATCAATACACCCCACTTATCAATACACCAACATATCAATACACTCACATAATAATACATTCACATATCATACACTAAAGTATCAATACACCCACATATCAATATACTCACTTATCAATACAATCACATATAAATACACTTACATATCAATACACCCACTTATCAATACACTCACATATCAATACACTCACATATCAATACACTCACATATCAATACACTCACATATCAATACACCCACATATTAATGCACTCACTTATCACTGACACACTCACAGACCAATACAGTCAATTATCAAGATACAAACATTAACACAATCAAATATCAACAGAGTCTCAAACTTTTACTGTGTTTGATGGGTTAAAGATTATAATGAGCAATTATCTAAGCATCGTCCCAATGAGGTCACAAACATTGTGGACCACTGAGTTGTTTGCATTTCAGCACAATACCAAACAACAGATAAACTATCAAGCAGGGAATCGACGAATTCCACTCAAAACTCAGAATTTAGCACGCCCCAAAACTCAATAGTTTCATTCTTAGCCCCCCCCCCACCCCCAAACTGCATTTATTTATGGAACTCTTCCATCTTCATATGGTCCTATTTTTCTGATTTCCCTTTTTCGGTAGTTTTCCGCCAATGTTGCCAGACTTTAGGTAACTCGATTTTCTCCGTTCAATACTTAATGTGATTTTAGCTAAGGACGCCCCATTACAGTTCTAAACTGCTCCGTCTAAAACATTATGTCGTACGTCTGGAGGCCCCAAAAAAAAGTGTGTGTGTGTGGGGGGGGGGAGGGGCGAATACAGTTGGGGTTTCTCTGATGAGATGTGGCCATCTGGAACATTCGAGAAATTCTGTGTGGACATGTTAACAGATATTATTTAAGTCATTTTTATTCATTGTAAAAGAACAAAAAAAGATGGAGAGAAAAAGCACAGTCAACTTTCGAGTCATCTTAATGTGATTTGATGTAATGACTGCATTGTGGTAAGGTGACTCTTTTATATGACGCGTGCTTTAAAATAACGCCAATTTGTGTACACACGTATACCAACACCAGGACCATTTTTACCCGTGTACACCAAGACCACATCCATTGTGTAAACGTCTATACAAAGACATGCCCATTAGCACACATATTACACTAGGAACACGCTGATTTTGTGCACATATAGTCTGAGAAAACGCCCATTCCGTAACCATGCACATTTAAATCACGCCAAATGTGTACGCATGTACACTTACCCCTCCCCTCATTTGTACCCGTGTACGCACTGAAGCCCGACCGTATAAACACATGCATACCAAGACCAACTCAATGCTGTACTCTAAGTACTCTAAGATCAACCCCTTTGTACACAAGTACACTTAAACAAGGGGCCTCGAACTCGCGGTCCGTGGGCCAATGGAGGCCCGCAAGACGATATTTTGCGGCTCTACATGACAGCAAAGTTTAGTGTTAATGCGGCCCGGGCATTTTCCACATTCTTATTTCTATAATGTGTCCCTTCACGACTATGTCAATCACATCTCACCGACTAGTCTCATCCTTATTTGTATTATGTTTCTACAGGTTTTGGACGTTGATTATTATGGTTAAAAACTGCCAATTTATTACTTGTGTACTCTAAGACCACGCCCATTTGTACACATGTACACTTAGACCACGCCCATTGTTTTCACACGTACGCTACGACCGACCACCCCCCCCCCACCCAGTGTGTACACACGTACGCTGAGACACACCTACCTTGACGGGAATACAGATGCAGACCACCAACAAGTCGGCGGAGGCAAGACTCAGCAGAAATATATTGGTGATACTGCGCATGCGCTGATAGCGGGTCACTGACACTATGACCAGTGCGTTGCCAATGACGCCAATGAGAAGAGTCAGTCCGTAAACAACGGCTAAAGGCACCAGTTCATCGGTTGGAATTCTGTGCAAATCAAAGAAAAGTGGTAACTTGGAAATTAATTGATAAACTCAATGGCATGATGACTGGCTAAATAAATAGCATACCGAATTGTTAGGGCTCTGGTCAATGATTTCACTGTTTAGATGTAAGCATTGGTTAGTAGATAGATGTAAGCATTGGTTAGTAGATAGATGGAAGCATTAGTTAGTAGATAGATGTAAGCATTAGTTAGTAGATAGATGTAAGCATTGGTTAGTAGATAGATGTAAGCATTGGTTAGTAAATAATGTAAGTATTAGTTAGTAGATAGATGTAAGCATTGGTTAGTAGATAGATGTAAGCATTAGTTAGTAAATACATGTAAGCATTAGCTAGTAGATAGATGTAATCATTAGTTAGTAGATAGATGTAAGCATTGGTTAGTAGATATTTGTAAGCATTAGTTAGTACCTGCAAGCCTCAAAGACCATGTTTAATATTGTAACTTTACAGTATGATTACCGGATGCCTGCAATAAAATGGAGACATCAACTTATTTTGTCTGGTATTTCAGAAGATTATAATAAATGTCTAAAATTTAAATAATTTCAATTTGAATTTGTCATTTAAAATCGACTGCATTGTTCCGTGTGTTACAAATGGTGCCTTTGCTACATTGCTATACTACAAAGGAATACTTTGCTACATTGCTATCCTACAAAGAAATCCTTTGAGATATTGCTAGCCTACAAATGAATCCTTTGAGGCATTGCTATCCAACAAATGAATCCTTTGAGACATTGGTATCCAACAAATGAATCCTTTGAAACATTGGTATCCAACAAATGAATCCTTTGAGACATCGGTATCCAACAAATGAATCCTTTGAGACATTGATATCCTACAAATGAATCCTTTCAGACATTGGTATTTGGTCTTTAGGGTTTATTATGGTGAGTCGTTAGGGTTTTATTATGGTGGGTCGTTACGGTTTATTATGGTGGGTCGTTAGGGTTTTATTATGGTGGGTCGTTAGGGTTTTATTATGGTGCGTCGTTAGGGTTTTATTATGGTGGGTCGTTAGGATTTTATTATGGTGGGTCGTTAGGGTTTTATTATGGTAGGTCGCTAGTATTTTACTATGGTGGGTTGATAGAGTTTTATTATGGTAGGTCGCTAGGGTTTTACTATGGTGGGTCTTTAGGGTTTTATTATGGTGGGTCTTTAGGGTTTTATTATGGTGGGTCTTTAGGGTTTTATTATGGTGGGTCGTTAGGGTTTTATTATGGTGGGTTCTTTGGGTTTTATTATGGTGGGACGTTAGGGTTTTATTATAGTGGGTTGCTAGGGTTTATTATGGTGGGTTCTTTGGGTTTTATTATGGTGGGACGTTAGGGTTTTATTATAGTGGGTTGCTAGGGTTTTATTATGGTGGGTCGTCAGGATTTTATTATGATGGGTTGCTAGAGTTTTATTATGGTGGGTCTTTATGGTTTTATTATGGTGGGAGTTAGGATTTTATTATGTTGGGTCCCTAGGGTTTTATTAATGTGGGTTGTTAGTGTTTTATTATGGTGGGTCTTTAGGGTTTTATTATGGTGGGTCGTTAGGGTTTATTATGGTGGGTTGTTTGGGTTTTATTATGGTGGGTCTTTAGGGTTTTATTATGGTGGGTCTTTTAGGGTTATATTATGGTGCGTCTTTAGGGTTTTATTATGGTGGGTCTTTAGAGTTTTATTATGGTGGGTCGTTAGGGTTTATTATGGTGGGTCGTTAGGGTTTTATTATGGTGGGTTGTTAGGGTTTTATTATGGTGGGTCTTTAGGGTTTTATTATGGTGGGTCGTTAGGGTTTTATTATGGTGGGTTGTTAGGGTTTTATTATGGTGGGTTGTTAGGGTTTTATTATGGTGGGTTGTTAGGGTTTTATTATGGTGGGTCTTTATGGTTTTATTATTGTGGGTCGTTAGAGTTTTATTATGGTGGGTCGTTGGGGTTTTATTATGGTGGGTCTTTATGGTTTTATTATGGTGGGTTGTTAGGGTTTTATTATGGTGGGTTGTTATGGTTTTATTATGGTGGGTTGTTATGGTTTTATTATGGTGGGTTGTTATGGTTTTATTATGGTGGGTTGTTAAGCTTTTATTATGGTGGGTTGTTAGTATTTTATTATGGTGGGTCGCTAGGGTTCTATTATGGTGGGTCGCCAGGGTTTTATTATGGTGGGTTGTTAGGGTTGAAATGCATCCCTTGGATTGTGTTAAGAAATATCAAACCATAAACGATTCAATGACTTTAAAACTTTTTGTGTTAACGGTCTGTTTTGTTCTAAGACGGTTCTCAATCAGTGACATCATTTGATGCTTCATTACAATCGTCCTAGGTGTCAACTGTATTCACCGAGACCATCAGCACCCTAACACACCAATCAATAATCATGGTAAATGCCAAACGTCACACAAGTGTAGGGAATAGATTTGAAAGTCGAGATGTCGCCCCTTGGTTAGGCCAAGACTAGGGGGAGGGGGAGAGTGCCATGGGGTGCGGTGGAGAGTGACATGGGGTGCGGGGGAAAGTGCCATGGGGTGCGGGGGTCAGTGTCATGGGGTGCGAGGGAGAGTGCCATGGGGTGGGGGGAGAGTGCCATGGGGTGCGGGGGA
>CAXITT010000665.1:373761-404432 GCA_964033795.1 Lymnaea stagnalis | reverse complement strand
GTGCGGGGGAGAGTGCCATGGTGTGCGGGGGAAAGTGTCATGGTGTGTGGGGGAAAGTGCCATGGGGTGCGGGGGAGAGTGCCATGGGGTGTGGGGGAAAGTGTCATGGTGTGCGGGGAAAGTGCCATGGGGTGCGGGGGAGAGTACCATGGGGTGCGGGGGAAAGTGCCATGATGTGCGTGGGAGAGTGCCATGGGGTGCGGGGGAAAGTGCCACGGGGTGCAGTGAAGAGTGCCATGTGGTGCTGGAGAGAGTACCAGAGGATGCTGGAGAGGGTTCCATGGGGTGCGGGAGAGAGTGCCGGAGGGTTCTGGATAGCAGTGGCGTAGCTAGGGTCAGTGTCACCCATTGCGGTAAACTCAGGGTGTCAAACCACTTCCCCCGACTTCCAAGGTGGATTTGTTATTGTTAAAATAAGTCCACAGTTTAACAATGAGAAGAACAAAAACAAATTAATTAAAGGTCAGGAGGTAAATGTATTTATGAACTGTATTTAAAATTTCATATGAGCCAGAATGATTAATACATTGATCGTGGGCCCATAACATATAGAAGAAGAAGAAGTAACAACCTTAAGCAATAGTTCATCATCATCATCATGTCCCTTAGTCCTTGGACCGTTGCGGCACCACAGATGACATGTGAACTATCCTCCTCCATTCCTCTCTGTTTTCTGCACTACGCACAGGATCGCCAAGTTTTAGTCCCGTCCGCTCTTTGATGTTGTCTCCCCATCTTTTTCTCACTCCTCCTCTTCTTCCCCCTCCTCTCATTGTGCCCTGCATGATTTCTCTGGCGAGCCCATGTTTTCTGGTCACGTCGTCATACCATTCCAGTTTGCGCTTTTTTACAGTCACCTGGGGGTCATCGTACTGCCCGATAGCTTGTCGAACTCTTTCTTTCACTTGTTCGTTAGAGATATGGCCTCTATAGCTGACTCCAAGAATACTTCTGAAACAGCTCATTTCCATCGCCTTTATTTTTCTTTCAAGTTCTGCTGTTAATGCCCAGGACTCATAAGTTATAGTTATATTTACAATAAATTTACTTTATTAAACATTTTCCTTTCCTGGTCTTGCAATGTTGCAAATCTGTCAATCACTTGCTCAAATTCAATATCCTTCACCATATCCCTTTCAACTGATAGTAGAGCCAGAACAGAAAGTCTTGACCATCCCATGGTGGATCTTAAATAGTTCTTGATAAGCATTCGTTTTGAAAAGATCCGCTCACATGAAGCCACAGTCACACAGATAGGAGCAAGAATTATCAATAAATTGATTGTGGGTCCTTATCATCTAGAAGAAGTAGAAGAGAATTGAAGGCTTTCCGAGAGTATTGGAAGAGATTCTAGGAAGTCCCATTCAGCTTTGAATTTCAAAACATAAAATACTGACCAGTCCTTATCAGCTGCCTTTAGTGTCTTCTAAGCCTAGGTATTTTTTTAAAAAAGTTCATCCTCTGATGACTCAACATAGAAAGAGGTAAATTTTGGAACGTACAATAATAACTCCTCTTCAATTGCTGATTGTAGACTCCTGGGTTGAACAGCCCCAAACATATCAGCTACTTCCTTGATTGCTGATGATTTGATCTTAAGTTCAGAATGAAAGCGAGCAGTGCACACCCGCATCTCCCTTCTCTTTTCTTCTCGCAGAGAGAGTCCAGCATCTATTAACTGATCTCCTTTCATTCTCTTCTTAAACCTTTGTGTTCTTTCTACCGAAGTTCCATAATGGTCTGAATCTAAAAATACATGTTCCATAGCATGTTTAACAAAGTGAAAGCGCTTCTGGTGCAGAAACAATCTTAAGCCCTCTAGGTTTGTCACCACTTCGTCAAGAGTAAAGCTTTTAGTCTGCAGATACGTCTGTTTAAGATAAATTTCATCAAGTAGATAACCCAAAGGCAAATATAGCAGATAAATGTGAAATCACAAACAGCATGTAAAGACACTTGTCCTGTAAAGCAATCGCGCTCTTGTGTTAAGAGGAGGTGCTAGTGACGAATAGGCGAAAATATTTATTTTTTGAGGATTTCTGGGTTTCGATAGATTTTGGTTTCAAAATCAAATTTTTTTAAAATTTAAATACATTTAAATTAGTTATTAAATTTTATTAGAGACCCTAAAAATCGGTAAAAATTAATTTTTTATGCTTTTTTAATTTTTACCGATTCGATTACTTTACTTAGAATCGTCCGACCATATCATAATTAGTGTCAGTGGAAAGCTTTATTTCTCAAAATATAGATAAATATTTTTCAATTTGGTGTCACCCCTGGGATGGTGTCACCCATTGTGGTCCGCACCCCTTGCGCCCCCTAGCCACGTCACTGGTTAATCCTACAAATGGTTTTTAATAAAAAGTTCATTTTTAAATTGTGTTTTTTCTGACCTAATTAAAGAGTCACCTCATGTCTGACGCATCAACACACAACTTTTAATAAAGCCAGCATTGGGATTGGTTACATGTGTGGGAAAGTCCTTTTAGGAAACTTTGTTGGACCGAGAAGTGTGTGCTCTGTAAATATGCAATTTTTCAATTGGGTGTCATCCAAACCTCCGAACCCCCCAGCTACGCCACTGCTGGAGAGAGTGGCATGGGGTGCTGGGGAGAGTTGCATGGGGAGCTGGAGAGAGTGGCATGGGGAGCTGAAGAGAGTGGCATGGGGTGCTGGGGAGAGTTGCATGGGGAGCTGGAGAGAGTGGCATGGGGTGCTGGGGAGAGTTGCATGGGGAGCTGGAGAGAGTGGCATGGGGTGCTGGGGAGAGTTGCATGGGGAGCTGGAGAGATAGGCATGGGGAGCTGGAGAGAGTACCAAGGGGTGTGGGAGAGAGTACCATGGGGTGCGGGAAAGAGAGTACCATGGGTTGCGGGAGAGAATGCCATGGGGTGCGGGAGAGAGTGCCATGGGGTGTGCTAGAGAGTGCCATGGGGTGCTGGAGAGAGTGCCATGGGGTGCTGGAGAGAGTAGCATGGTGTGCGGGAGAGAGCGCCATGAGGTGCTGGAGAGAGTATCATGGGGTGCTGGAGAGAGTGCCATGGGGGGTGGTCGAGAGTGCCATGGGGTGCTGGGGAGAGTGCCATGGNAGTGCCATGGGGTGCTGGAGAGAGTAGCATAGTGTGCGGGAGAGAGCGCCATAAGGTGCTGGAGAGAGTATCATGGGGTGCTGGAGAGAGTGCCATGGGGTGTGGGAGAGAGTGGCATGGGGTGCTGGAGAGAGTGGCATGGGGTGCTGGAGAGAGTGGCATGGGGTGCTGGAGAGAGTGTCATGGGGTGCTGGAGAGAGTGCCATGGGGTGCTGGAGAGAGTATCATGGGGTGCTGGAGAGAGTGCCATGGGGTGCTGGAGAGAGTATCATGGGGTGCGGGCGGTGTCCCGGGTAGACCCACAAACAAAGAAACAAAAGAAAATTTTAAAAAAAGAAAAGACTTGAAGAAAAAATGTAAGGAAAAAAAATTTAAAAAGGAAATATATATATACACATTTTTATCACTGTGAAAGTAAATCTGATGACATTTCTCTTTACCCAAAAGGTTATGTAAAGTTTTCTCATTGCTTCTAGCAAGCTTATGACAGAAGCAAAACTATGATTTTTCTAAATGATAATAAGGGGTCGGGCTGAGAGGACACTGTACTTTCTGAGAGGACACTGTACTTACTGAGAGGCCACTGTTCTTACTGAGAGGCCACTGTTCTTACTGAGAGGACACTGTACTTACTGAGAGGACACTGTACTTACTGAGAGGACACTGTACTTACTGAGAGGACACTGTACTTATTGAGAGGACACTGTACTTATTGAGAGGACAATGTACTTACTGAGAGGTCACTGTACTTACTGAGAGGTCACTGTACTTACTTAGAGGACATTGTACTTACTTAGAAGTCACTGTACTTACTGAGAGGTCACTGTACTTACTGAGAGGTCACTGTACTTACTGAGAGGTCACTGTACTTACTGAGAGGTCACTGCACTTATTGAGAGGACACTGTACTTACTGAGAGGTCACTGTTCTTACTAAGAGGACATTGTACTTACTAAGAGGACAGTGTGCTTACTAAGAGGACACTGTGCTTACTAAGAGGACACTGTACTTGCTAAGAGGACACTGTAATTACTAAGAGGACACTGTACTTACTAAGAGGACACTGTACTTACTGAGATGACGCTGTACTAACTAAGAGGACACTGTACTAACTAAGAGGACGCTGTACTAACTAAGAGTACACTGTACTCACTAAGAGTACTTTGTACTTACTCAAAATGAGCATTCGCATCATAGTCATATTCTGTGTCGTTGGTTATGTTCTCCTTGAGTCCGTCGGCATCTCGGACGCTGGACAAAATGATGGACTGGTTGTGGTCCAGCATCCAAATATGCTCCTGGCCGGACATGTATGGCGGGTTTTCTGAATCTCTGACAGACAAGAGCGCCCTTGTCTTAAGGTAAGTCGTCTCCATCATTTTTCCGGTGATCTCAAACGCTATAAACTGTGGCCTCAACCAACTTTTCTAACTTTGCCTTAGAGGTCACAAAGTTGTCGGTAAATTTGGTAACGATAACAATTTAATGTTTTTGTCGTAAGTCATTGTGCCAGAGAACAAGATCATTGCATTTGCCAGATCTGTTCAGCTGTATAGGTGGTGCAAGAAAACACGCTCCTTGCACTTGACAGATCAGTTCAGCTGTATTTTGTGAAAGAAAACGACAGCTTTGCACTTGTCAGGTCTGTTCAACTGTAGGTGGAGCAAGAAAATGAGAGCCTTGCACTTGTCAGACCTGTTCAAGTGTGGGCTGTGCAAAAACACAAGATTCTTTCAATTGTCAGATCTGTTCAACTGTACGTAGCACCGTGCCTTTTATAAACCTGGAAACATTAAAGATAGAAACTTCAGTTATTCAAAATATATTTTAAGTACACAATGACATATTATTATTAAAACAAAAGACAAAACTAGAAGAATTTATGACATAACTATATTTAGGGGGGATCGGACTGGCTTGTCACACTTTATAAATCTTTTATTTTAACTTCGCTTTCGTTCGTAGCTGGCAGGGTGGCTGGCTATCAAAAATCGTCGGACGGTTAACTGACCCACCTTCCGCCAACCTATGGAGCTGAAACTTGGAACATAGACTTGTTGGTGATGGCATTACATTATTTCAAATTTATAGCGCCCCCCCCCCTTAACCCCCATAAAAACAGTTTTTTTTTCTGTTTTTCAAGGTTAAGGGTGAGGAAATATGATGCAACTGATTTCATGAGATAAAATTCCCGCTAACTGTGCTAAATGTGATTCTTAAAAAAGCAATATCGCAAGTGCGTTTGGTGCGTTATATTTTGCTTTTCTGAAGTAGCTGGTAAAGTAATTCTGCAGTATAGAAGCGGGGGAGGGGGGGGGGGGAATAAGAGATTAATATAGTTCAGGGGGGGGAAATATTTTTTTTTTGGTTGTTGGCCTTAACAAATGTAACCCCGGAATGGATTTAAGGAACACATTTTACAACTTTAACTTTAGGAAAAGAGAAAATCACAGCGTTAGACCGTATTTAAAAAATGTACTTACAATGATCAAACAGCCAACTCGGAATATCTTTCTCTTTTTTTTTAATTTTTACGCTCAAAAGGTTTCAAATATATGTAACAATGAAAACGTTGAAGTTGTGCATTTCGCCCACCATTTATGTATTTTCCGCATCTCTTCTGGTCTTTAAAATATAAAAGATGAGACACCTAGCCCACGAGACAAACATCCCACGAGACAATCAGCCCACGAGACAACCCGCTGATGAGACAACCAGCCCACAACCCGCCCGCGAGACAACCAGCCCACAACCCGCCCACGAGACAACCAGCCCACAATCCTCCCACGAGACAACCAGCCCACAACCCGCCTACGAGACAACCGAACCAGCTCACCCCTATTATTTACTAACTCTCTCTAATCCAGACCTGTTTACCTCTTAGCTTTCGCCGTAGTAAACTACGTTTTTAAGCCTAAGACTACGGCACTTCGACCAACCTTAAAGAACTACGGTTTCGGGAGTTTTTCCAATTTGTCTGGTTTATTTTTAATTTTAAAAAATAAATCATCGGGGAGTTTTCAGTAAAAATTGACCGAATTTTTTGTGTTAGCACCGCAAGCCATCGGAGAAGATTGGCCTTAGCGGTCACGACCTCAATAAACCACCCAAGAGATATTATCTTTGAGAGGATGGCCTTGTTAATACTTTACTGCCAGTGTGCTTGGACTAGACCTTTTCTCATCCTTAAGAAACCCATGACAGGAGTGTGTGTATCCTGTACATGTACATTTATTTGTGTATTTTGATTTAAGACAACCCCTCCCTCCCCCCCCCCACACACACCCATTAATAGATAAAACTACTCCTTGGAGCTTGAAACTAAGCTCCTGGAGAGCTGAAAACTAATGTGACACTAACCCGGGGGGGAAACCGGTCTGATGTAATCTCATGTTGACCCGGAATACAGTGAAAACCAGCAATTATTTGTCATAGTAAACAGAGGCGTAGCGAGGGGGGGGGGGGCAGGGGGGACAGATGTCCCCCCGGGCGCAAGCTAGTTAGGGGCGCCAAAATATTGTTTGATATTATATTATTGGTAAAAATAATGGGTTTGAGGTTGAAAAAAAGAAAACGGGGCGCTTTAAAATGGATCTTGTCCCTGGGCGCGAATCTTGCCCCCGGACGCCAAACACCCTCGCTACGCCTCTGATAGTAAGCAGTTCTGAAGTTTTGTGTCATCTGTCCCACAGACGACTGTAAATCTTCCAAATTGCCCGGTCAAGATTCATAAAACCTAACAAATGCGCAAGATCTGCCTCCGAAATGCACTGAAATTAAACTTTTTAATGTCTCAGTCATGCCATACATCAAGTCGCACTGAGATGACCACGATGAAAGGTCAAGGTAGCTCTTTAGGTCACGTGCCATGTACACGGCCATGTTTGCCTGAAGGCGAGGATGTGGTCGAGCTTTTCTCTGCTCTCTCAGTCAGGAGAAGTCTAAAAATAGCTAAACTAATTTATGACGCCATTATTGAGTGGCCGAGCACTTGGCTGCAGTGTGTGTCTGTACACAGAGATGACTGTAATGTTTTTTGTACACAGAGATAACTTTAATGTGTGCCTGTACACAGAGATGACTTTAATGTGTGTCTGTACACAGAGATGACTTTAATGTGTGTCTGTACACAGAGATGACTTTAATGTGTTTCTGTACACAGAGATGACTTTAATGTGTGTCTGTACACAGAGATGACTTTAATGTGTGTCTGTACACAGAGATGACTTTAATGTGTGTCTGTACACAGAGATGACTGCAATGTATGTATGTACACAGAGATGACTGTAATGTAAGTCTGTACACAGAGATGACTTTAATGTCTGTCTGTACACAGAGATGACTTTAATGTGTGTCTGTACACAGAGACGACTGTAATGTGTGTCTGTAAACAGAGATGACTGTAGGGTGTGTCGTACACACAGATGACTTTAATGTGTGTCTGTATGCAGAGATGACTGTAATGTCTGTCTGTACACAGAGATGACTGTAATTTATGTTTATACACAGAGATGACTGTAATGTCTGTCTGTACACAGAGATGACTTTAATTTGTGTCTATACACAGAGATGTCTTTAATGTGTGTCTGTACACAGAGATAACTTTAATGTATGTCTATACACAAAGATGACTGTAATGTGTGTCTGTACACAGACATGATTGTAATGTGCGTCTATACACAGAGATGACTGTAATATATGTCTGTAAACAGAGATGACTGTAATGTGTGTCTCTACAAAGAGATGACTTTAATGTGTGTCTGTATACTGAGATGACTGTAATGTGTGTCTGTACACAGACATGACTTTAAGTGTGTCTGTACACAGAGATGACTGTAATGTGTCTGTACACAGAGATGACTGTAATGTGTGTATGTACACAGAGATGACTGTAATGTCTGTATGTACACAGAGATGACTGCAATGTGTATCTGTACACAGAGATGACTGTAATGTGTGTCTGTACACAGAGACGACTGTAATGTGTGTATGTAAACAGATGTGACTGTAATGTTTGTTTGTACACAGAGATGACTGTAATGTGTGTCTGTACACAGAGATGACTTTAATGTGTGTCTGTACACAGAGACGACTGTAATGTGTGTCTGTAAACAGATATGACTGTAATGTTTGTTTGTACACAGAGATGACTGTAATGTGTGTCTGTACACAGATATGACTGTAATGTGTGTCTGTACACAGAGATGACTGTAATGTGTGTCTGTACACAGAGATGACTGTAATGTTTGTTTGTACACGGAGATGACTGTAATGTGTTTCTGTACACAGATATGACTGTAATGTTTGTTTGTACACAGAGATGACTGTAATGTGTTTATGTACACAGATATGACTGTAATGTTTGTTTGTACACAGAGATGACTTTAATGTGTGTCTGTACACAGAGATGACTTTAATGTGTGTCTGTACACAGAGATGACTGTAATGTTTTTTGTTCACAGAGATAACTTTAATGTGTGTCTGTACACAGAGATGACTTTAATGTGTGTCTGTACACAGAGATGACTTTAATGTGTGTCTGTACACAGAGATGACTGTAATGAATCCCCCACCTTTTTGGGATATGAATTATTTGAATTGCTTGCCCCTGGCTGGCGCACGCATGTACACCAAAGCACACACACACACACACTCATAGCAAAGAAACACAAATGCCGACACACACACACACAAACACACACACACTCATAGCAAAGAAACAAAAATGCCGACACACACACACACACATCAAAAACACACTCAGACACCATCACACCAATAAACAAAAACAAATAACCCACATGTTGACGTACACGCATAACAGTACACACACACACACACACGCACCCCAACACGCACGCATCAAAGCACAACCACACACACCATCCCACAAACACTCATGCATCAAAGCGCACACACACACACACACACATACATACACACACACACACACTCACACACACTCAGAAACATTCCATGCTTGTCTACCGGAATCGGAGCTCTCAAGAGCGATAACTCCAACTTAAGAGTTTTACCTTGACTGCGAGAGTCCAGCCGTATCACTCGTTTATGTCCCATTAAGGCCACAGCTTTGATTGATGTGCAAGCCAAGGAACCAGTAAAAGCTAAGATGTTTTGTCGAACTATTTTAAAACAGACTCTTGTGAAAACAAGACAGTAAAACGAATACAATAATAAATAAAGTTGTTGTTTTTTTTAGAGGGCGGATTTTGTTGTTGTTGTTGTTGTTGTTGTTGTTGTTGTTGTTGTGGAAAGTCATAAAACAGAACACAAACGACATTCGGTTACAATAGATAATTACAAAAAGATGATGTCTACTGAGGATGGTGTTAGGTGTGCATGAAAAAAGACAATGGTGTTTACTGAAAAAACGGTGTTTGTGTTTGGTGTGCATGAAAAAAAGACAATGGCGAGTGCCTACTGAGGGCAGTGATTGGTGTGCACTCACAAGCAGCAATCACTACCTCTACAATCATCTACATTTTCCCAAACGCATCTCGATTTCATTTCCAGTCCACATCTCGGAACCCAATGTAAGTATGTGATGTGATGGTAAGTGATGAGATTATATGTGATGTGATGGTATGTGATGTGATGGTATGTGATGTGATGGTATGTGATGTGATGGTATGTGATGTGATGGTATGTGATGTGATGGTATGTGATGTGATGGTATGTGATGTGATGGTATGTGATGTGATGTATGTGATGTGATGGTATGTGATGTGATGGTATGTGATGTGATGGTATGTGATGTGATGGTATGTGATGTGATGTTATGTGATGTGATGGTAGGTGATGTGATGGTTTGTGATGTGATGGTATGGTCATGGCTAAATGTCTCCAGAATGAGTAGCGCTGACTAAATGTCTCGGACATGATTGGCAATGACTAAATATCTCGGACATGAGTGGCAATGACTAAATGTCTCGGACATGAGTGGCAATGACTAAATGTCTCGGACATGAGTGGCTATGACTAAATGTTTCCAGAAAGAGTGGAAATGACTAAATGTCTCCAGAATGAGTGGCAATGACTAAATGTCTCGGACATGATTGGCAATGACTAAATATCTCGGACATGAGTGGCAATGACTAAATGTCTCGGACATGAGTGGAAATGAATAAATGTCTCGGACATGAGTGGCAATGACTAAATGTCTCCAGAATGAGTGGCAATGACTAAATGTCTCCGACATGAGTGGCAATGACTAAATGTCTCCGACATGAGTGGCAATGACTAAATGTCTCGGACATGAGTGGCCATGGCTTAAAGTCTCGTACATGAGTGGCAATGGCTAAATGTCTCGGACATAAGTGGTTATGAATAAATGTCTCGGACATAAATGGCCTTGGATAAATGTCTCGGACATGATTGGCCATGGCTAATTGTCTCGGACATGAGTGGCATTGACTAATTGTCTCGGAGATTAGTTGCCATGGCATAATGTCTCGGACATCAGTGGCCATCGCTAATTGTCTCGGACATGAGTGGCATTGGTTAAATGTCTCGGACATGAGTGGTCATGGCTAAATGTCTCGAACATGAGTGGTCATCTCTAAATGTCTCGGACATGAATTGCAATGGCTCAATGTCTCGGACATCAAGGTGTCTCTCTGACATAATGTAAAAAAGTATGGAAAATACAACACCATAGCACATTGTATGATCACGTCAGGACGGCATTGAAATGTGATATGATCACGCCAGGATGGCATAGAAATATTATATGATTACTTCAGGTCGGAATATAAACATGATATGTTATCGCTAGGATGGCTTAGAGATGTGATGTGTTCACTTACAGACTTTATCAATGTAAAGAATGTATAACTCATTTCAAAACCACGTCAGCGCTTAACACAACGTCAAACCATGGCAGCCATCTTGCATGGAGAATTGATAAACATTTAGAAATGTATATTCGTGGACAATCCATGTCTTCTAGAGTATTCCAAATTCTTTCAGTTATTGTCCTTACGAAAAGGGGACACTTGAAATAATAATGGGTATTCTAGAGCAGTGGTTCTCGCAACCTAACTAATGCCGCGACCCTTTTAATACAGTTCCTCATGTTGTGGCGACCCCCAGACACACATTTTAGTTTCCTTGCTACGTCATCACTGTCAAGCATATGTGTTGTCGGATGGTGGTTTTAGTAGGAGGAGACCCCTTGGAAAGGGCAGTGCTGATCCCCCCCCCCAACACACACATCGTGTTGTTCCTCCCAAGCATGGGAGGATGTTCATGGGTTTATGCGACGGTGAATACGCAGGTTGCTTGTGAGTCCTCCATGTGCTTTGTGAGTCCTCCATGTGGTTTATGAGTCCTACATGTGGTTTGTGAGTCCTCCATGTGCTTTGTGAGTCATCCATGTGCTTTGTGAGTCCTCCATGTGCTTTGTGAGTCCTCAATGTGCTTTGTGAGTCCTCCATGTGCTTTGTGAGTCCTCCATATGCTTTGTGAGTCCTCCATGTGCTTTGTGAGTCCTCCATGTTATTTGTGAGTCCTCCATGTGCTTTGTGAGTCCTCCATGTGGTTTATGAGTCCTACATGTGGTTTGTGAGTCCTCCATGTGCTTTGTGAGTCCTCCATGTGCTTTGTGAGTCCTCCATGTGCTTTGTGAGTCCTCCATGTGATTTGTGAGTCCTCCATGTGCTTTGTGAGTCCTCCATGTGGTTTATGAAACCTACATGTGGTTTGTGAGTCATCCATGTAGTTTGTGAGTCCTCCATGTGGTTTATGAGTCCTACATGTGGTTTGTGAGTCCTCCATGTGACTTGTGAGTCCTCCATGTGGTTTATGAGTCCTACATGTGGTTTGTGAGTCATCCATGTGGTTTATGAGTCCTACATGTGGTTTGTGAGTCCTCCATGTGATTTGTGAGTCCTACATGTGGTTTGTGAGTCCTTCATGTGGTTTATGAGTCCTATATGTGGTTTGTGAGTCCTCCATGTGGTTTGTGAGTCCTCCATGTGGTTTATGAGTCCTCCATGTGGTTTATGAGTCCTACATGTGGTTTGTGCGTCCTCCATGTGGTTTGTGAGTCCTCCATGTGGTTTATGAGTCCTACATGTGGTTTGTGAGTCCTCCATGTGGTTTGTGAGTCCTACATGTGGTTTGTGAGTCCTACATGTGGTTTGTGAGTCCTCCATATGGTTTATGAGTCCTATATGTGGTTTGTGAGTCCTCCATGTGGTTTATGAGTCCTATATGTGGTTTGTGAGTCCTTCATGTGATTTGTGAGTCCTACATGTGGTTTGTGAGTCCTCCAGGTTGCTTGTGAGTCCTACATGTGGCTTGTGAGTCCTACGTGTGACTTGTGAGTCCTGCATGTGGCTTGTGAGTCCTGCAGAATTTTTGAAGTCCTGGAGGAGGCTTGTGTCCTAGAAGTAGTTGTCCCTGGGAAGTATTTGCTCGCATATAAGAGAACCGTGTTTCTCTTCCTAGCGGTGTTGGAGGCAATGCTTGAATTTCTTGATCATTTCAAACATCTTATGAACATGTTTCTGCTCACCAGCCGAGCGTTTCATCCAGGTGGTTCACCATACGTGAGTTGCTTAAACACACTGACATCAGTCATGCGCACAACAAATTCGGCCCACCTGGTTTGTCCTATTCGTAAGAACGGGTAGATGATGAAAAACCATACAAAAAAGCATACAAGACATGGCATATACTGACTACGCGACCGACGGACATACAGAGAAACTGGCATTCTGTCAACCAGCCAATTAATTTAATTATTATTCATTTTAATCGAAAAGCTGTAAATATATTGAACGAATTTAAAATATACTTTTTTGTAAGTTTCGGGCTTAATTAATAGTTCAGAATGATTTCACCCGTTCAATTATTAACGCAGATGAATGATACGCCACACCAGATCCACAAACTGATCCCCTAATATCCACCTTAAATCCTTTCCATAAAATTGTTGTATCTAAGACTGAAGATAACATCTCCAGCAAAGTTAGAGATGTTATCCGTGTGAATTGTTTCGTCAACTGACGTCACTTATACAAAAAGATTATAAATGAAGGAATGTGTTCAAGCTGTGTGAAGACACTGGTAGGACGAGGCACGTGGAAGCTTGAATAGAAAGACAGCACAACAACGATTCTTCGTCAGCAGACAGGACAAATGAAAATACAAAAAAATAAATTATAGAAAGGGTGGGATGGGATGGGCAACCGTTTTGTGAAGTGGACCAAACGAATATATATATATTATATATATATAAATTGCGGGTCGCACGCTATTGTTATAAGATAAGATAAGATTCTTTTGTTGATCCAAACAAATGGAAATGTTTTTTGATTGTATTGTACATTTTCAGCACGTAAATAAAACAATTTGAACACAAGACATCTATATTAAATATTTCACAAGTGAAGAAAACAGCCATTCAGTGATTTCTCTTAGCCATATCAGGGACTTAATGGTTCTCTCAATAAGATGTGTGACTTCAGGGAGAGCACGCTGGTAAATTCGTACAGATTGGGGAACAAAAGAATGTTTATATCTTTCAGCTCTCGCCCTGAGAGAAAGAATTCTTCCCGAACGGGCCGATCCTAAGTATCTGTGATGAAGAGGGTGGAATGTATCATCCAAAGTGTGTTTAGTTTTACAAAAACATCTTTCTTCAAATTTGTGTTATGTTCCTAGTTTTCTCGATTGGTCGGTTTATCCGGTGTTTAATATTAGACTTTGAATTGCCACACCAGCAGGTAATACTGAAATTAAGCAGACTTCCAATTGTTGCACTCTAGAATAAGTTAATGACTTGCTTGTTTCCTCTGAAAGTGTACAGTTTTTTTGAGGTAGAACAGTCTTTCGTTGAATTTCTTATACGGCATTTGGCCATGCTCATGCTATATTGCTTTGTATGTTGAGATCTGTAATCTGGTGTGTTCCCCCTCCTGAAATCAACAACCATTTCCTTTGTTTTTTGAGACACTTTTCTGAAGAAAATTTTCATCGCACCAATTGATAAAGCTTGTAACTAAGTTACGGTATAGGCCTTTTCCTTCAGATATTAAGCCGACGATGGTGGTATCATGAGCAAATTTTAAGATTGGAACGGTGTCGCTTGAGCTTTGAATATCATTGGTATATATTGAATCCAGTACAGGGGAGAGAACGCAGCCGCGTGGTACCCCGGTGCGTATTTCCCTTATTTATAAGAATCTGGACCATAAATTGATATTAAGCTCGAACATTAGAAGTGGAATAAATGCCACAATTGCTGTGATCAGTTTTGGAGTTTGAAAATTTTAGATAGAATGTTATTTTTAATTTTCAATTTTTTTATTTTTTTTTAACTTCAGCATTCACAGTTTGAACACTTTACGAAAACCTGTTTTCAGTGCCCACAAGGTCTGGTCTGCCGCATTAAACTTTTATGGGGACAACATGTGGCCCACGGGCCGTAGGTTGCTCAACGCCGACTTGTACGTATTTACTTTAAAGTCTTTTATTGTCATCAAACAATGTGAACAATCGGAAAAATCTAAAGCTCTATATGGCTGAAAAATTTTTGTTTTATACACAGCTGAAATATAATCAAGTTTCGATGCCAGGAAGCTTGACCAAACTGATCCAATAATCCTCCCCATTATCTATAATTCCCACACATATCACATATTCTCCAAAATTCCCTAATATTCTTCAAAATTTCCCAACATCTAATCACATACTCTAACATTCTTCAACATTTTCTCCAACATATTACAACATTTCCCAACATTTAACCACATACTCTTCTATTACCCCACTCCCCCCCCCCCCACATTTCACCACATTCCTTTCCATTTCCCCCACTTACCCCCACATTTAACCACTACCCTTCCATAATTATTATTATTGTTAGTGGTATTATATATCGTGGTACCCCAGCCTAGGGCTGGGCTCACAACGCTGTACATACACTTTAACAAACATCATCATGAACTTAAAAAATAATTAACCAACATTAATTAAACAAAACGAATGTACATTTAAACAATTTACATGTCATGCCATGGACGACACCCATCGTTTATCGGTCAGAGGGGGGAATCAGTCAGGATAGTAGAGTTTAAAAAGATGTGTTTTGAGTGCAGTTTTGAAGGCTGTGATGGTCGGTATATTGCGGATGTGTAGTGGAAGAGAATTCCATTGTTTGCGGGCACAGAAAGAGAACGATCGTTGACATTACCCCACATTCCTCCTACAAGCACATATCCTCTTATTACCCAACATTCACCCACATTTAACCACACATCCTCCTATTACCCAACATCCGACCACATTTAACCATATTTTCTCCTATTACCCAACATCCGACCACATTGACTAAAAACTCCCAAATTCTTTAACTTTCATCCCACTCACTTATTTTTCTCACCTTTCATCCCATTTACCCCAATTCCCAAACATTCCTACATTTCCCGGCATGCCCTACCATTTCCCTTGATGCTCCCATTAATTCAATCTTGCCATACGGGCGACTCTGTTGTTTAATCCCCAGAAGTCAAACATTTGCCCAACAACAGCATAACAAAAGAATTGTCTTCTAAACTTAGATCCATTTCATTTCTGCCTTCATTGATGTCTGTGTAATGTGTAGGTCATCCAACCAAATACTCTCTTGAACAGTGGTTCTTAACCTGGGTTCGATCGAACCCCAGGGGTTCGGGGAGTCAGTCTCAGTGGTTCGGCGGAGGTCCAGAAAATATATATTTTTTTTTTCTAATAAGAAAGGTTCGGTGAATGCGCATATAAAACTCCAACAAGGTTGAGAACCACTGCTCTAGAAACTGTAATTTGTAGAAAGTCTAACCAATTACTCTGAATAAATTTTTATTTTGTAGGCCGTCGAACCGAAGTTCTCTAGAAAACTATTTGAGATTAACCCAAAGCATTAAGATGGACAGCATTAAGATGGACAGCATTAAGATGGACAACATTAAGATGGGCAGCATTAAGATGGGCAGCATTAAGATGGACAGCATTAAGATGGGCAGCATTAAGATTGACATCTTAAAGACGAACAGCATTTGGATGGTAAGAATTGAAATGTCAGACCAAAAAAAAGGCCAGTGGCTGATGAGTACTCAGACACAGTACATTAGACAATTATCTGTGGAATTGAAAACTGATGTCAATAGATTCACGTGTACTTAAATCAAACACCAGCCACTGTCAACAAATTCACCCGTAGTGAAATCAAAAACCACCCCCTGTCAATAGATTCACCTGTACTTAAATCAAACACCAGACACTGTCAACAGATTCACCAATACTTTGTAAACTCAAACATCAGGAACTGTCAACAGATTCACCCGTACTTAAATCAAACACCAGCCATCGTCAACAGATTCAACTGTACATAACTCAAACGCCAGCCACTGTCAATAGAGTCACCTGTTCTTAACTCAAACACCACCCACTGTCAATAGATTCATCTGTACTTAAATCAAACACCAGACACTGTCAACAGATTCACCCTATTCTGTTAACTCAAACATCAGACACTGACAACAGATTCACCTGTACTTAACTCAAACACCAGACACTGTCAACAGATTCATTGCTACTTAAATCAAACACCAGATTCTGTCAACAGGTTCACCTGTACTTAAATCAAACACCAGACACTGTCAACAGATTCATCGCTACTTAAATCAAACACCAGACACTGTCAACAGATTCACATGTACTTAAATCAAACACCAGACACTATCAACAGATTCACCCGTACTTAGATCAAACACCAGACAGTGTCAACAGATTCACTTGTACTTAAATCAAACACCAGACAGTCTCAACATATTCACCCGTACTTTGTTAAGTCAAACACCAGACAGTGTCAACATATACACCCGTACTTTGTTAACTCAAACAACAGACAGTGTCAACAGATTCACCCGTACTTTGTTAACTCAAGCACCAAATATCGAATGTGAACTGAAATATTGGAGCCAATATGCTAATGTTTTCAAGAATTATCAACAAAGTCCCCATATCTTATCATTATGTCCAGATTGCCTAATTTTCCACATCCATATTGCAGACAACTAATGTGATAAGAGTCATGGACGACTAACCCAGTCAAATTGTGACTTTGAAGTCATTGACGACTAATTCAGTCGAATTGTGACTTTGAAATCATGGACGACACATTCATCAAATTTCGTCAAACCTAGAAAACTACGTTTTTTGTCCCCTCTTGCCCTACAGTCAACTCCCCCCCCCCCCCAGTTACCACATTCCCTACAATCACGACACAACTCTCAGTTTCCTCAGCTTCTTAGTATGACACAGAAGACAGTGGAGTCAGTTAAGCACTGGATAAACATAAACAAGCTCAAATTAAACGATGAAAAGACCGAGCTGATCCCCATTTCTACCATTCAAAAGCTAAAATCTGTAAATAACACACCACGCCTTTCTCTCTCAGGTATAAAGATTGAATTTGCTCAAACTGTGCGAAACCTGGGTGCCTGCTTAGACAGAACACCAACTATGGAAAATCACATTTACATGATTTGAAAGACGATTTTTCTAGAGCTGCGCAGAATTAGTCATATAAGACCTTTCATGACGTTTGATGCAACAAAGAGGCTGATGTCTGCATTCGTGCTATCACGCATGGACTACTGCAATGCTCTCATGGTGGATCTTTCAGCTACGCTTTGGATAAGATTCAAAAGGTGCAGAATAATGCGGCTCGCATTGTTTTTCGCAAACGCAAATTTGACCGTGCTAAAACACTTCTGAGAGAGTTGCATTGGCTGCCGGTCCGCGCTCGCATAGAGAACAAGATTGCAACTCTGTGCTACCGCTGCTTGCATGACCTGGCGTCGTCCTATCTCAAAGCGCTCATGACGCCTTATGTACCAAATAGACAACTCCGATCATCCGATAGTGGCAAACTCTCAATACCACGTGTTCGCCTTGAGACTTATGGAAGTCGCACGTTCGCATTTGCTGGCCCAACAATGTGGAACACACTTGCTGTCGCTCTCAGAAACAGACAGACACTGGAGTCTTTCAAAACCGATTTGAAAACATATCTGTTTTGCAAACACCTGTTAGGTTGAATTTGTCTACCATCTTTTCCAGCTATTATCTCCTAGATGTAAAGTGGCCTGTGTTCTTTATGGTTGCAAGGGATGAAAGCCTTGGAATGGGTATTCTCGTATGTAGTTTTTGTAAAGTTGCGTTTTGTATTTCAATGTAGTAAAATATAGATTGTTTAATTTCTTTTTAATATGGATGACTTTGTACCGCACTCCGAGCCTTTGGGGATGAAGCGTGATTTTCAGATAAGCTTTATTATTATTATTATTATTATAACCCACCGTCCACACATTCACCAGATTTCCCCCACACTCACCACATTCCCTCACACGCAAGCTCACATTAATCTTGCCACACGATAATGTGTGTCCTCATCCCCGCCACCCTCCCCCAGCCCACCCCACCCCCACCCCAGCCCCGTGCATCTCATGTTTTGTAGAGGCAGCAAACGTTTGGCCGTTGGCTTGTTGTTTCATTCGGTTATTTTCTTTAAATCCTCGGTTTTTTGGAGGGGAATTCTAATCAAGCCCAAACTGATCCCTAATTCCCTAACTTTATTTTTGTATGTTTTGCTCCCTTACAATTGGGTGATTTTCTGCCAATTTAAATTTAAGTTGATTTCCCGTGCGAAACATTTTGTCCCGTAGAATTCCTCCAAGTGTTTGGCTTTTATTGGAGAATTTCCCTCGGGTGTATTAGAAACATAGGATCAAGAACTACAGACAATTTAACAGACAGACGGTTTGAATGGGCGATCGGGAATCATAGTAAATGTGTTTTCAAAGTGTGTCCTGTCATTGAGACGATCTTAAACATACCCGGTAAGTTACAGCGAAATAATTTATTCGATTTCAAAATACGGAAATACAGAGTCAAATCAAAATTCTTTCGAACCAATTTTTGTGTGTCTCGGCTGTATCATGAGTTATACCGCTTGGGCTTACGTGAGTTATGGGTGTAATATAAGTTATTTCAACTGGATGTGTAAGTTATGGGTGTAATATAAGTTATGTCAACCGGATGTGTAAATTATAGGTGTAATATAAGTTATGGGTGTAATATAAGTTATTTCAACCGTATGTTTAAGTAATGGGTGTAAAATAAGTTATGTCAACCGGATGTGTAAGTTATGGGTGTAATTTAAGCTATGTCAACGGGATGTGTAAGCTATGGGTGTGATTTAAGTTACGTTGCCGGGATGTTTAAGTTATGGGTGTAATATAAGTTATTTCGGTTGGGCCTATGTCAATTCTATTACCCTTGACCTCTGTTATTTCATACTGTAGGGCAGCGGTTCTCAGCCTATGGGTCGCGACCACTTTGGGGGGTAGAACGACCCTTACACAAAGGTCGCCTAAGACCATCGGAAAACACATATTTATGAACTAGCAACGAAAATAATTTTATGGTTGGGGAGTCACCACAATATGAGGAAGTGTATAAAAGGGGTGACCGCATTAGAAAGGTTGAGAACCACTGCTGTAGGGTGTCGTTGGGTAATCCCGATTGAAAACCACAACTGTAGGGTATGACTGGTTAAAACAGCGGCTCTTCTAAGGGACTGGTTAAAACCATGGTTATAGGGTAGTACTGGTTTCCACCAAAGCTGTAAAAGTTTGACTGATTAACCCACGGCTGAAGGGTATAACCGGTTAAAGCCACATCTGTGGGGTATGATCGGTTAAAACCATGGCTGTATTGTATGTCTGGTTAAAGCATTGCTGTAGGGTATGACTCGTCAAAACCACGACTCTATGGTATTACTGGTTTAAACCACGGCTGTCGGGTAGTACTGGTTTAAACCACAGCTGTAGGGTAGTACTGGTTTAAACCACAGCTGTAGGGTAGTACTGGTTTAAACCATGGCTGTAGGGTAGCACTGGTTTAAACCACAGCTGTAGGGTAGTACTGGTTTAAACCACGGCTGTAGGGTAGTACTGGTTTAAACCACAGCTGTAGGGTAGTACTGGGTTAAACCACAGCTGTAGGGTAGTACTGGTTTAAACTACGGCTGTATGGTTGTACTGTTTTAAACCACGGCTGTATGGTTGTACTGGTTTAAACCATGGCTGTAGGGTAGTACTGGTTTAAACCACGGCTGTATGGTTGTACTGGTTTAAACTACGGCTGTATGGTTGTACTGGTTTAAACCACAGCTGTAGGGTAGTAGGGTTTAAACCAAGGCTGTATGGTTGTACTGGTTTAAACCACGGCTTTAGGGTAGTACTGGTTTAAACTACGGTTGTATGTTTGTACTGGTTTAAACCACAGCTGTAGGGTAGTACTGGTAGATCACGTGACACCATTTAAAGTTACGATTATCTTACAACGTGATTAGTGTAATAATACAATAGAGACCCACTCAAGTCTGTGATCTGCGTAGCAAAGATGTAAAAGTATAATTAGATAACCTCTCAAATCTATGGTCTGTGCAACAACTAAGCTATCTTCCTCATTCTACATTTTTTTTCTATACCCCAGATCACGTGACCACTCACTCCAGTTCTCAAACCTATTGTCACGCATTTAAGTTTCAACATTCCTGAAATCAACTCAGCACGTCCGGCCACACAACATGACAACAACACAGGACAATCAGGTCACAGAAGTACACAGCAACAACAATTGCCAGTCACACAATCTATCACGACGATCATGTTTACCAAAGGACTTCTGTCACGTCATCTTAATTTTTCAATCCAAATGTTTGCTACGCTCGTGGGGTGGATAGGCCCCAATCTTGAGGAGTTGGGTACTCAACAGAGTACGCTCGTGGGGTGGATAGGCCCCAATCTTGAGGAGTTGGGTACTCAACAGAGTACGCTTGTGGGGTGGATAGGCCCCAATCTTGAGGAGTTGGGTACTCAACAGAGTATTATAAAGTTTATAATATATAAAACACCGGACTTCTGCACAGGCAATATTCCCAAGGTAGATGATAGCGCATTACGGCTTCCAATGTTACCAGTGTTTCGCCCGATCAAACCTTCTAGTATATAGTTATATATATTTATTTTTATTTTTATTTCCTTGTCAAATGTGTATATATATATAAATATGAAGTATCCCTTTTTGCATAGATGAAGGCCATAATTCTTCAATAAAACAAACAATGACGCACAATTATTGTACTTTTTTGTCAAATGTAGGTCAATGAAAATGTTTTGTTTTTTTAAGTATAGTCCAACGATAGTGGAAATGCTGTAGTTGTACAACTTGATTCACAAAAAAGCCATTCAATTATTTACTCCAAAAAAAATTAATTTGAAATAAATATTTGATCTCTTTCTTTCTCGTTATTCTTGTGTCGAGACGCAATCTGATCTTTCAATGTCAGTCGTTTTTTAAATGTCTCATTTAGAGTAGTGTTGACATGAAATTCTTTTTCAGATTTGTGTGTCCAGAGCTGATGTTTTCAGACTGATGTCCAAAACCTCCAACATAATGTAGTGGTGCCGTCCAAACCTCCAACAACCTACTAATGTAGTGGTGCCGTCAAAACCTCCAACAATTTACTAATGTAGTAATGCCATCCTAACCTCCAACAACCTACTAATGTAGTGGTACAGTCCAAACCTCCAACAATCTACTAATGTAGTGGGGCCGTCAAAACCTCCAACAATCTACTAATGTAGTAATGCCATCCTAACCTCCAACAATCTACTAATGTAGTGGTGCCGTCAAAACCTCCAACAATCTACTAATGTAGTAATGCCATCCTAACCTCCAACAATATACTAATGTAGTGGGGCCGTCAAAACCTCCAACAATCTACTAATGTAGTGGTACAGTCCAAACCTCCAACAATCTACTAATGTAGTGGGGCCGTCAAAACCTCCAACAATCTACTAATGTAGTAATGCCATCCTAACCTCCAACAATCTACTAATGTAGTGGGGCCGTCAAAACCTCCAACAATCTACTAATGTAGTGGTACAGTCCAAACGTCCAACAATCTACTAATGTAGTGGGGCCGTCAAAACCTCCAACAATCTACTAATGTAGTAATGCCATCCTAACCTCCAACAATCTAATAATGTAGTAATGCCATCCTAACCTCCAACAATCTACTAATGTAGTGGGGCCGTCAAAACCTCCAACAATCTACTAATGTAGTGGTACAGTCCAAACCTCCAACAATCTACTAATGTAGTGGGGCCGTCAAAACCTCCAACAATCTACTAATGTAGTAATGCCATCCTAACCTCCAACAATCTACTAATGTAGTGGGGCCGTCAAAACCTCCAACAATCTACTAATGTAGTAATGCCATCCTAACTTCCAAAAAACCTACTAATGTAGTGGTGCCGTCCAAACCTCTAACAACCAACTAATGTAGTGGGGCCGTCCAAACCTCCAACAACCTACTAATGTAGTGATGCCCTTCAAACCTCCAACAACCTACTAATGAAATGATGCGGTCCAAACCTTCAACAACCTACTAATGTAGTGGTGCCGTCCAAACCTCCAACAACCTACTAATGTAGTAATGCCATCCTAACCTCCAACAACTTACTAATGTAGTGGTGCCGTCCAAACCTCCAACAATCTTCTAATGTAGTAATGCCATCCTAACCTCCAACAACCTACTAATGTAGTGGAGCCGTCCAAACCTCTAACAACCAACTAATGTAGTGGGGCCGTCCAAACCTCCAACAACCTACTAATGTAGTAATGCCATCCTAACCTCCAACAACCTACTAATGTAGTGGTGCCGTCCAAACCTCCAACAACCTACTAATGTAGTGGTTATTCCGTCCAAACCTCCAACAACCTACTAATGTAGTGGGGCCGTCCAAACCTCCAACAACCTACTAATGTAGTAATGCCATCCTACCCTCCAACAACCTACTAATGTAGTGGTGCCGTCCAAACCTCCAACAACCTACTAATGTAGTGGTTATGCCGTCCAAACCTCCAACAACCTACTAATGTAGTGGGGCCGTCCAAACCTCCAACAACCTACTAATGTAGTAATACCATCCTAACCTCCAACAACCTACTAATGTAGTGGTGCCGTCCAAACCTCCAACAACCTACTAATGTAGTGGTGCCGTCCAAACCTCCAACAACCTACTAATGTACTAATGCCATCCTAACCTCCAACAACCTACTAATGTAGTGGTGTCGTCCAAACCTCCAACAATCTACTAATGTAGTAATGCCATCCTAACCTCCAACAACCTACTAATGTAGTGGTGCCGTCCAAACCTCTAACAACCAACTAATGTAGTGGGGCCGTCCAAACCTCCAACAATCTACTAATGTAGTGATGCCCTCCAAACCTCCAACAACCTACTAATGAAATGATGCCGTCCAAACCTCCGACAACCTACAAAAGAAATGATGCCGTCGGTGAAAGGAAAGAAAATGGCACATAGTTATTTTTCAATATTTTTTTTTTACAGTGGATACAAATCCTAGAACATAAAATGCCAAGAACTTCTAGTGAATTGAGCAATTTGAAAAATGGATTTTTAGATTGTCCCAGAAAATCGTTGCTTAGATTTGATTCAAGATCGGGATCGAGGGGCTAAATGTAATCAAAGTTCAAGGACATTTGTGGAACCGCGATAGAATTTTATTCTGTGACCTTGACCTTCTCTACATAGCATTATTGCTTTTAGCATTGCACGCCCCTTGGCTGTCGACCCTTCTCTTATGTGATGTCACGGTGACCTGGTCAATGGGGGAGTTTGTTGTTTGGAGGAGAAGTCAGCCTGGCCTTGGGTTCATGCTTCTGCGCAGAATTAGTCATATCAGAACTTTTTTAACGTGCGATACAATCAAAGAGGCTGATGTCTGCATTCGTGCTATCACGCATGGACTACTGCAATGCTCTCATGGTGGGTCTTCCAGCTACACTCCTGGATAAAATTCAAAAAGCACAGAATAATGCGGCTCGCATTGTTCTTCGCAAACGCAAATTTGACCATGCTAAATCACACAAAAATTGCAACTCTGTGCTACCGCTGCTTGCATGACCTGGAGCCGTCCTATCTCAAAGCCTTCATGACACCTTATGTACCCACTAGACAACTCCGCTCATCCGATAGTGGCAAACTGTGAATACCGCGAGTCCGCCTTGAGACCTACGGAAGACGCACTCTCACTTTTGCTGGCCCAAGCATCCGGAACAGCCTTGCTGTCGCTCTCAGAAACAGTCAGACACTGGAGTCTTTCAAAGCTGGGTTGAAAACACACGTTTTTTGCACTCACCCACTGGGGTGATGTAGTCTACCTCCTTGTTTCCAGCTTTCTCATTTCTCATATTTTTCGAGGTATTGCTTGTCTTGTCCATTTGCTTGTATATAGATTTTTTATTGTTGCATTTTATATTTTCATGTGTAAAATATAAATTGTCATATGTTTGACTTTTTACCGCGCTTCGAGCCTTAAATAGGGATGAAGCGTGTTTTTGTAATGGACTTTATTATTATGTATTGAGACTGTATACATATTAATATGATCTATCTAAAACTTTGTATACATTAAATTTTTTTTTTTATTTTTATTTTGGTTGTAACAAACAAGGGGCCGGTACTCACACCTTGTTTACTCTCTAAGGTTTCATCCAGCATGACGACATGCGGTGGGAGGGGGGAGGGGGGGAGGGAGGGGGCGTCAAGATTTTATGACCAAATGTTTTGAGGGTGTCTAAATTATGTGACAAATTTGTGAAAATAGAGGACGGGTGGGTCCAAAATGGGGCAAAATAGCTTGACTTCATTGATGAATGTCCCCATATTTAAAATAAATCTATAACTAAATATATCTATGCTAACCTTGACCATAAACATTTGAAACTTGACTTGGCTTCTCCGGATCACATTCAGAAATATCAACAGACGACGACCTTCTCATGTGTTCTATTGTCATGTCAATTAGACTTTTGACCTTTTCATTAGCAGGACAAGTGGGGGGGGGGGGAGGAGTTGTTGTTTTTCCCTCCATTTTACCAACGATTTAAAAAAAAAATAATGAAAGAAATTATTACCCGTTAGACGTAGCTCTATAGATAGGGTTAGTGTCGCCAGGGGCCGATGCCAACCCCCACCCCACACCCCCACCCCACACCCCCACACACCCGCTTCCACGACGCGATCCACATGCACCGTTTTAATGATTTTTTTTTTTTTTTTCATTTTTCACCCAGGGCGAGTCGAGTACGCGTGAACCAAAACATAAAGGTCACTTGGAGAATTCATCGGAACACTATTTTGTCAGTTCGACGTCCGGTTGCGTACTACGAACCAAACATATCCCTGTCTCTGTTTTATAAACTTGATTTATGTTCACGTCATCTTATCTTGCGTATTTGATTATTATTATTAAAAAGCCTTTATTTTTCACACGACATCGTGTTGTTTACATTTCTTATTATTGTTTACTTATTTATTGTATTGATTAAAAAAAACACAACTTAAGTTATGCTATGTATAATGGCTAACCCTATGTTGGAATGAACTATAAGAACATAACCAAGCTAGTCACGAGCTCAACGGAATCTTAATCCGACCTGCATAGTGGTGCCCCCTGACTAGGACGGTGGTCAGTGGTCAACTTGTAGTTCATTTCAGGAAGTGAAATGCCAGCACGTAGAGAATAAAATTGTGTCCCAGGCCGATAGTGATACGACTAAACGGAAATGATATATTTATATTGCCATGGCGCATAGTTAGTCAGAGCTTTCAGGCAGGACCTTCAGGGCAGTGCTTCCAGGGCACAGTTTTCAGACAGATCTTACAGGGCACAGTTTTCAGACAGATCTTACAGGGCACAGTTTTCAGACAGATCTTACAGGGCACAGTTTTCAGACCGAGCTTTGAGGGCACAGTTTTCGGACAGATTTTACAGGGCAGAGTTTTTAGACAGAACTTCCAGGGCAGAGCTTCCAAGGCAGAGCTTTCATGGGAGAGCTTTCATGTAGAGCTTTTATACAGAGGTTTCAGGGCAGAGCTTTCAGACAGATATTTCAGACACAGCTTTGAGACAGAGCTTTTAGACAGAGCTTTTAGACAGATTTTTCAGGGCAGAGCTATCTGACAGAGCTTTGAGGGCAGAGCTTTCAGACAGATATTTCATGAAGTTGCGCTCTACGGTTATATCACACGATATAATGTTAAATAATTCCCTGAAACCTAAAACACTAAGACCATTATTTACGCCAGCCTCACTGAGGTCATACTCTACAGTGCGAGTCAATCAGAATTAAGCCAAAGACAACATTATATATCACTGAGTTCATACTCCACAGTGCGGGTCAATCAGAATTAAGCCAAAGACAACATTGTATATCACTGAGTTCATACTCCACAGTACGGGTCAATCAGAATTAAGCCAAAGACAGCATTGTATATAAATATATCATTTCCGTTTAGTCGTATCACTATCGGCCTGGGACACAATTTTATTCTCTACGTGCTGGCATTTCACTTCCTGAAATGAACTACAAGTTCTGGAAACGCTGTGCCAGATTGATCTCATGAATAAACCAACAGCTTCCAGTCCCAGGAAACGCTTTGGTCCGAGGCTCTTAGTTTATTTTTTATAATAATGATCGGGTTTACCATAATCTTCCTCGTCTGATGGTGGAGCTTGGGGTCTGATGGCGTGACAACAATGGTGAGGTGATGTGTGACAGTATGACAATGACAGTGGAGTTCAAAGCTGGAAGTGTGAAAATAATGGCGAGGTGATGTGTGATAATGTGACAGTGACAGTGGAACTTAATTTCCGATAGCATGACAATGATGGTGAGGTTAAGTCTGACCATGTGACTACGAAGTTGGTGGTCAAGTCTTCTAGCGAGACATTAATGGTTAGGGTTAGTGCTAGGGTTTAAGGTCAGTGTTAGAGTTCTGGTTAAGGTTAGTCCTAGGGTTTGAGGTCAGTGTTAGAGTTCTGGTTAAGGTTGGTGCTAGGGTTTAAGGTCAGTTTTAGAGTTCTGGTTAGGGTTAAAGCTAGGGTTTAAGGTCAGTGTTAGAGTTCGGGTTAAGGTTAGTGCTAGGGTTTAAGGTCAGTGTTGGAGTTCTGGTTGAGGTTAGTGCTAGGGTTTTAGGTCAGTGTTAGAGTTCTGGTTAGGGTTAGTGCTAGTGTTTAAGGTCAGTGTTAGAGTTCTGGTTAAGGTTCGTGCTAGGGTTTAAGGTCAGTGTTGGAGTTCTGGTTAGGGTTAGTGCTAGTGTTTAAGGTCAGTGTTAGAGTTCTGGTTAAGGTTCGTGCTAGGGTTTAAGGTCAGTGTTTGAGTTCAGGTTAGGGTTCGGGAGTGCGTTAAGGTTCGGGAGTGCGTTAAGGTTTGGGTTAAGGCTAGGTTTAAGTTTAGGATTAGGATTAGAGTTGGGGCTTTGGGTTAGGGTATGAAGGTTTCTCTGACTTAGTTAAGTGTTGTTGTGTTTAAATAGTCGTCAACCCTTGGGATAGCTCAACTAGAACGTGGTGCCTTGGGATAGCTCAACTAGAACGGGGTGCCTTGGGATAGCTCAACTAGAACGTGGTGTCTTGGGATAGCTCAACTAGAACGTGGTGTCTTGGGATAGCTCAACTAGAACGTGGTGTCTTGGGATAGCTCAACTAGAACGTGGTGCCTTGGGATAGCTCAACTAGAACGTGGTGCCTTGGGTTAGCTCAACTAGAACGTGGTGTCTTGGGATAGCTCAACTAGAACGTGGTGTCTTGGGATAGCTCAACTAGAACATTGTGTCTTGGGATAGGTTCACTGGGGAGTGGTGCCTTGGGATAGGTTCACTGGGGAGTGGTGCCTTGGGAAATCTTCACTGGACATGTGCCTTGGGATAGCACAACTAGAACGTGGTGCCTTGGGATAGGTTTACTGGGGACGTGGTGCCTTGGGATAGCTTCACTGGTCGTGGTGCCTTGGGATAGCTTCACTGGGACGTGGTGCCTTGGGATAGGTTCACTAGGGACGTGTTTCCTTGGGATATCTTCACTGGACATGGTGAATTGGGATAGCTTCACTAGGACGTGGTGCCTTGGGATAGGTTCACTGGGGACGTGGTGCCTTGGGATAGCTTCACTGCACATGGTGCCTTGAGATAGCTTCACTAGGACGTGGTGCCTTTGGATAGCTTCACTAGGACGTGGTGCCTTGGGATAACTTCACTGGGACGTGATGCCTTGGGATAGCTTCACTAGGACGTGGTGCCTTGGGATAGCTTTACTGGGACGTGATGCCTCGGGATAGCTTCACTAGGACGTGGTGCCTTGGAATAGCCTAACTGGGACGTGGTGCCTTGGGATAGCTTCACTAGGACGTGGTGCCTTGGGATAGCTTCACTAGGTCGTGGTGCCGTGGGATAAAGTCATTAGGACGTTGCGCAATAGTGGCTACAGACTTAAAATTTGCAGAAGGTCATTTTTTTTGTTGTTTATAGCATATGATCGTAAAGATGGTCATTTATGTTTTAAATGTATGGTTATAAATTGGTCATTTTAATATATATTTTGAATGCTTTCATTCATTGATTTTAGAAAGTTATATTGAATATTTTTTTTCCAACTGAAAAAAATGTTTTTATTAAATTTTATTTTTATAGTGCTAGATGGAAGTAAAATCCTAACCATGACGTCAACACCTTTATTTTTTAGAACACTCTCAAAACAAAACGTAATCTAGACATGATAAAAAAAGGCTGAATCATATTTTCAAAATTGAGGAGAATTTGATATTTGCTCTAGATCCATTAAATAGCTGTAATTGTTTTTTTTTATTTGAGTAAACTTTTAAATGATTATTTCGGGCAACATTACAATTACAGCTGGCATTGTCATCACCTTGACCTCTTAGACAACATATCATGTTCTCATTTTGACGTCACATATTTCAACGGGATACGAAGGGGCTGAGCAGGGGCCGGCGCTAACGGAGGGGGGGGGGCGGGAAACCACCCATAACCCCGGACTTGGGGCCCGCACATTGCTCTTATAATTATAGTATCATTTATTATAAATATAGTTATAATATTATTTATTATAAATATAGTTATAATATTATTTATTATAAATATAGTTATAAAATTATTTATTACAAACATAGCCACACCTTGCCTACCCTTAGTCACAGTTAGTAATTTACAGTCAACACACTATTCGGAGGTACAAGGTACTCAGTCTGTCTATCGGCAAGGTCTTGAAGACCTCGACTATGTAACATTATGTAATCATAACACGTATCCTAGATCTCATCCGTCTCTTCCACCAAATACAGAGAAGAAGGACTTGCTCCAGGCATGTCCACTGCAAAGTAAATTGTATCAGAAACGAATTTTTCATCGATATTTAAAGAAAATAGAACATTGATTCAAACAACAAAGGACCTTTTTTTTTAAAAAATAACATATTATATTTTAACAGGACCGGCCCGACGGTTGCTGGCGCCCATGGCTCATGGCCGGCCCTACGGTTGCTGGCGCCCAGGGGCAAGCTGAACTTTGGCGGCCCTTTTAAGTATAATCATAATAAATGTGTACAAGGAAATATCTGGGGGTTTGGGTCATGAGTTTAGTACCTAGTACCTATATTTAATGAACATAGAATCTATATTTAATGAACTCCACAATGGGCGAAGGAGAAGGCAGTTAGAGTATGAGTGACACGACAGGCGCCTGCACAATCTGGTATTAAGTAAATCAGACGTTGACATCTATGAAGAGACTTGATACTATGACTTTGGATAATTTGAGCAAACAGTGTATGGATTGGAATATGAATTTTGGATAATTTGAGTAAACGTTGTGTGGACTTGGAGCATGACTTTGGATAATTTGAGAAAATAATGTATGGATAGGAACATGACTTTTGGATAATTTTAGCGAATAATGTGTTGATAGGGACATGACTTTTGGATAGTTTTAGCAAAGAATGTGTGGATAGGGACATGACTTTTGGATAATTTTATCAAATAATGTGTGGATAGCGACATGACTTTTGGATAATTTGAGCAAAGAATGTCTGGATAGGAACATGACTTTTGGATAGTTTGAGAAAAGAATGTGTGGATAGGGACATGACTTTTGGATAATTTTATCAAATAATGTGTGGATAGCGACATGACTTTTGGATAATTTGAGCAAAGAATGTCTGGATAGGAACATGACTTTTGGATAGTTTGAGCAAAGAATGTGTGGATAGGAACATGACTTTTGGATAGTTTGAGCAAAGAATGTGTGGATAGGGACATGACTTTTGGATAGTTTGAGCAAAGAATGTGTGGATAGGAACATGACTTTTGGATAGTTTGAGCAAAGAATGTGTGGATAGGGACATGACTTTTGGATAGTTTGAGCAAAGAATGTGTGGATAGGGACATGACTTTTGGATAGTTTGAGCAAAGAATGTGTGGATAGGAACATGACTTTTGGATAGTTTGAGCAAAGAATGTGTGGATAGGGACATGACTTTTGGATAGTTTGAGCAAAGAATGTGTGGATAGGAACATGACTTTTGGATAGTTTGAGCAAAGAATGTGTGGATAGG
>CAXITT010000665.1:362670-373430 GCA_964033795.1 Lymnaea stagnalis | reverse complement strand
GGGGGGGGGGGGGGGGGGGGGGGGGGGGGGGGGGGGGGGGGGTTGCTTGTCATAGCTAAAGCGGGGATTGAGCTCCAGACCACCAGCTGTTTGTGGTGTCAAACCTTCTGGGGTGTTAGAATATGAGGGCTTGTCTGTGGTGTAGATGATTCTCAATGACGGACTAGTTTAATCAATCGACATGACGCTTTTGGTACATCATTCATGTATTTATTACAGAATTACAACATCAAATGCAGGTTAATATTACAGTTGCGTCATGCATCAACCATGTGTAGGACAATATTCTCATCAGCAAAACATAGCACAGCGATAGCGACACGTCTCGCTGCCACTCGTCCTATCTCACCCTCTAACTCAGAGATCCTAGTTCACTCTATCTCACACTCTCACTCAGAGATCCTAGTTCACTCTATCTCACCCTCTAACTCAGAGATCCTAGTTCACTCTATCTCACATTCTAACTCAGAGATCCTAGTTCACTCTATCTCACACTCTAACTCACAGATCCTAGTTCACTCCATCTCACACTCTAACTCAGAGATCCTAGTTCACTCTATCTCACACTCTAACTCAGAGATCCTAGTTCAATCTATCTCACACTCTAACTCAGATATCCTAGTTCACTCTATCTCACACTCTAACTCAGAGATCTTAGTTCACTCTATCTCACACTCTAACTCACAGATCCTAGTTCACTCCATCTCACACTCTCACTCAGAGATCCTAGTTCACTCTATCTCACACTCAAACTCAGAGATCCTAGTTCGCTCTATCTCACGCTCTAACTCAGAGATCCTAGTTCACTCTATCTCACACTCTAACTCAGAGATCCTAGTTCACTCTATCTCACACTCGAACTCAGAGATCCTAGTTCAATCTATCTCACACTCTAACTCAGAGATCCTAGTTCACTCAATCTCACACTCTAACTCAGAGATCCTAGTTCACTCTATCTCACACTCTAACTCAGAGATCCTAGTTCACTCTATCTCACACTCTAACTCAGAGATCCTAGTTCACTCCATCTCACACTCTCACTCAGAGATCCTAGTTCACTCTATCTCACACTCTAACTCAGAGATCCTAGTTCGCTCTATCTCACACTCTAACTCAGAGATCCTAGTTCACTCTATCTCACACTCTAACTCAGAGATCCTAGTTCACTCCATCTCACACTCTCACTCAGAGATCCTAGTTCACTCTATCTCAAACTCTAACTCAGAGATCCTAGTTCGCTCTATCTCTCGCTCTAACTCAGAGATCCTAGTTCACTCTATCTCACACTCTAACTCAGAGATCCTAGTTCACTCTATCTCACACTCGAACTCAGAGATCCTAGTTCAATCTATCTCACACTCTAACTCAGAGATCCTAGTTCACTCTATTTCACGCTCTAACTCAGAGATCCTAGTTCACTCTATCTCACACTCTAACTCAGAGATCCTAGTTCACTCTATCTCACACTCGAACTCAGAGATCCTAGTTCAATCTATCTCACACTCTAACTCAGAGATCCTAGTTCACTCTATTTCACGCTCTAACTCAGAGATCCTAGTTCACTCTATCTCACACTCTAACTCAGAGATCCTAGTTCGCTCTATCTCACGCTCTAACTCAGAGATCCTAGTTCACTCTATCTCACACTCGAACTCAGAGATCCTAGTTCACTCTATCTCACACTCTAACTCAGAGATCCTAGTTCACTCAATCTTACACTCTAACTCAGAGATCCTAGTTCACTCTATCTCACACTCTAACTCAGAGATCCTAGTTCACTCTATCTCACACTCTCACTCAGAGATCCTAGTTCACTATATCTCACACTCTAACTCAGAGATCCTAGTTCGCTCTATCTCACGCTCTAACTCAGAGATGCTAGTTCACTCTATCTCACACTCTAACTCAGAGATCCTAGTTCACTCTATCTCACACTCTCACTCAGAGATCCTAGTTCACTCCATCTCACACTCTCACTCAGAGATCCTAGTTCACTCTATCTCACACTCTAACTCAGATATCCTAGTTCGCTCTATCTCACGCTCTAACTCAGAGATGCTAGTTCACTCTATCTCACACTCTAACTCAGAGATCCTAGTTCACTCTATCTCACACTCTCACTCAGAGATCCTAGTTCACTCCATCTCACACTCTCACTCAGAGATCCTAGTTCACTCTATCTCACACTCTAACTCAGAGATCCTAGTTCGCTCTATCTCACGCTCTAACTCAGAGATCCTAGTTCACTCTATCTCACACTCTAACTCAGAGATCCTAGTTCACTCTATCTCACACTCGAACTCAGAGATCCTAGTTCAATCTATCTCACACTCTAACTCAGAGATCCTAGTTCACTCTATTTCACGATCTAACTCAGAGATCCTAGTTCACTCTATCTCACGCTCTAACTCAGAGATCCTAGTTCACTCTATCTCACACTCTAACTCAGAGATCCTAGTTAACTCCATCTCACACTCTAACTCAAAGATCCTAGTTCACTCCATCTCACACTCTCACTCAGAGATCCTAGTTCACTCTATCTCACACTCTAACTCAGAGATCCTAGTTCACTCTATCTCACGCTCTAACTCAGATATCCTAGTTCACTCTATTTCACGCTCTAACTCAGAGATCCTAGTTCACTCTATCTCACACTCGAACTCAGAGATCCTAGTTCACTCTATCTCACGCTCTAACTCAGAGATCCTAGTTCACTCTATCTCACATTCTAACTCAGAGATCCTAGTTCACTCTATCTCACACTCTAAATCAGAGAACCTAGTTCACACTATCTCACACTCTTAACTCAGAGATCCTAGTTCCCTCTATCTCATACTCTAATTCAGAGATCCTAGTTAACGCCATCTCACACCCAAACTCAGATATCCAAGTTCCCTCTATCTCACACTCTAACTCAGAGATCCTAGTTAACTCCATCTCACACTCTAACTCAGATATCCTAGTTCACTCTATCTCACACTCTAACTCAGAGATCCTAGTTCACTCTATCTCACACTCTAACTCAGAGATCCTAGTTCCCTCTATCTCACACTCTAACTCAGAGATCCTAGTTCCCTCTATCTCACACTCTAACTCAGAGATCCTAGTTCACTCTATCTCACACTCTAACTCAGAGATCCTAGTTCACTCTATCTCACACTCTAACTCAGAGATCCTAGTTAACTCCATCTCACACTCTAACTCAGAGATCCTAGTTCACTCCATCTCACACTCTAACTCAGAGATCCTAGTTCCCTCTATCTCACACTCTAACTCAGAGATCCTAGTTCACTCTATTTCACGCTCTAACTCAGAGATCCTAGTTCACTCTATCTCACACTCTAACTCAGAGATCCTAGTTCACTCTATCTCACACTCTAACTCAGAGATCCTAGTTCCCTCTATCTCACACTCTAACTCAGAGATCCTAGTTCACTCTATCTCACACTCTAACTCAGAGATCCTAGTTCACTCTATCTCACACTCTAACTCAGAGATCCTAGTTAACTCCATCTCACACTCTAACTCAGAGATCCTAGTTCACTCCATCTCACACTCTAACTCAGAGATCCTAGTTCCCTCTATCTCACACTCTAACTCAGAAATCCTAGTTCACTCTATTTCACGATCTAACTCAGAGATCCTAGTTCACTCTATCTCACACTCTAACTCAGAGATCCTAGTTCACTCTATCTCACACTCTAACTCAGAGATCCTAGTTCACACTATCTCACACTCTAACTCAGAGATCCTAGTTCACACTATCTCACACTCTAACTCAGAGATCCTAGTTCACACTATCTCACACTCTAACTCAGATATCCTAGTTCACTCTATCTCACACTCTAACTCAGAGATCCTAGTTCACTCTATCTCACACTCTAACTCAGATATCCTAGTTCACTCTATCTCACACTCTAACTCAGAGATCCTAGTTCCCTCTATCTCACACTCTAACTCAGAGATCCTAGTTCCCTCTATCTCACACTCTAACTCAGAGATCCTAGTTCCCTCTATCTCACACTCTAACTCAGAGATCCTAGTTCACACCATCTCACACTCTAACTCAGAGATCCTAGTTCACACCATCTCACACTCTAACTCAGAGATCCTAGTTCCCTCCATCTCACACTCTAACTCAGAGATCCTAGTTCCCTCCATCTCACACTCTAACTCAGAGATCCTAGTTCACACCATCTCACACTCTAACTCAGAGATCCTAGTTCACTCTATCTCACACTCTAACTCAGAGATCCTAGTTCCCTCTATCTCACACTCTAACTCAGAGATCCTAGTTCACTCTATCTCACACTCTAACTCAGAGATCCTAGTTCCCTCTATCTCACACTCTAACTCAGAGATCCTAGTTCCCTCTATCTCACACTCTAACTCAGAGATCCTAGTTCACTCTAGCTCCGTGAACATAATACTGCGTGAACCTCTGTCCATTCACCCGTAACTCAAATTATCAGTCGCCGGTGACTTGCAAATAGTTCACAGTCTCTCGCAAACCCCACAATTCAAAACACCCACGCTACATGATGATTTTATGCCCTTGACCTTCGGTTTAGACCGCTTGGCCACCCAGCTTTCTGAAAGCTGCAATCCCGTACAAAATAATGTGGACGACGCCGGTAACCCTAGCAAGTGCCGATATAAAAAGTGCTGGACTGCAATAAAGCTTTAAAATAAATTAATAAGACACGAACAGCTTGTGTCAATATAACAATATAAGTTACAAGTAAACGTTTCGGCACATGCCTTCATCAGTACAAACAAAAAATATCATATCAATATACATATCCTACCTAAAAAAGAAAAATAGGAGAGGGCGCTAAAACCAGACCAAAAAAAAGTAAAGAGGAGTGGAAAGGAAGTGATTTGAACATAATTGTAAAAACCAAACAGAAAAAAGACATGGCAGCCAGGTAAAATTGTGGATTTAGTTTATTACATATGGAGACAACGTACCAAATCTTGTTATTAATTTATTCTCCATATAGATGCTATCTGCAGTGTTCCTCGTATAGAATATACCAGTAACTGCGATGTCTCCTATTTTTCTTTTTTAAGTAGGATATGTATATTTATATTATGTAAATTTAATGTAAACTTATTTAAATGTGTTTTGTTTGTTTGTACTGATGAAGGCATGTGCTGAAACGTTTACTTGTGCATAATGTATAATTATTATTAAAGCGTAACTTACATTGTTCTATTGACACAGTTTGTTCGTGCCTTATTAATCCAAGTGCTGATAGAAGGTTGTATTTTTTCTCTAAAATTAAAGTTGATAAAACTTACATGTGATCATCAATTTCTCAGGTTAGATTGAATGACTGGAAACATGTTTAACTGAACGAGACATTATGACCACCCATGAATGTGAAGAATTCATTGAAATGTTTGCCACCAAGAAAGGAGATTTTCCCACTAAAGGCCATCGTTGATGTTTTACGTGTCAACAATTATGCCACTTGTTCTATACTGCTGTTTCTATAACGCTTGTTCTATGCCATGTGTTCTATGCGACTTTTTCTATGCCATCTTTTCTATTTCACTTGCTCTGTCACTTGTTCTATGCCACCGGTTCCATGACACTTGTTCTATACCCTTTGCTCTATTCCACTTGTTCTTTGTCACTTGTTCTATGTCACTTATTCTATGCCACTTCTTCTATGCAACTTTGTTTTATACCACTTGTTCTATGCCACTGGTTCTTTGCGTTCACTGGATTTTTAAAAAAATGACAATGAAAAAAAAGGAGTTAGTGCCGAAGAGAGATAAAATGTGTGTAAAACCTGGGGGCAGGGTGGGTGGGGTTTGAGCCAGAGAGCGCCAGAGAGAAGAAACGATAGAAGTCTAGCAAATAAAAATGTATCGGCTTAAGTTTTGTAAAAGCGAAACGTAGATTGTAAGGAGTCATTAGAATTAGGTCATCGAAATGCAGATTCACTTAACTAGGACATCGTAATACAGGTTCACTTTAAATTAGAGACCGACCGAATTTCGGCTTCGGTGCCGAAAATTGCCATTTGATCACCTTCGACCTAGTTTCGGTTTCGGCCGAAACAGAAAAGTTAACTTTCTGTTTAATTTCGGTTTCGGCCGAAATCGACTGAGTTTTTTGTTCATCTACCAGATGTCAGACTGTCTTTAGGCCGGCAATCCGATATTCATCATTGCTCGACGTCTTGCTGTCATCGTATGTTATATGACCAATACTCTGCGAAAGCTGCGCACAGCTGCATGATGACCCACTTGTCCTTTAGTTCCAAAAAAATTAATTTCAATTAAGCCTTGGCAGATCTAAATAGTTTCACGAAAGAAAAACGGAATTGTAATATTTATATTATTATTTTTTATTTAATTTTTTATATTTTTTAAATAAAATTTGGAACCCTATGTTTGTTCAATTCATTCATTTGTGATATTCATTTTGATTTACTATTATCATTTTCATCAATGTTATCATAGGCAAGGGTCAATAATATTGAATAGTCCTGGGGAATGGTCATATTTCCATTTTTATTTTTTTGTTTAATTTTTATTTATTTTTTAAATAAAACAATAGGGAAACTAAGGCTTTTTCAGTTCATTCATTCTTTTTAAAAAATGCATCATAATCATGCTCATAAACATTGTTATTGATGAGATAGCACTCTGTGTGGATGTATCACGGGTTTGTACAATAATCAATTAGTACGTCTACTGCTGACCTGTTTACTTTTATGATTTTGGTGACCAATTTAAACGTCTTTTGCGATTCTCCGTCGAGACCCAACAGAACAACAATTTTAAGAGACCCGGTTAAAAAAAACATTCCCCCCCCCCCACCAATGGGGGGTGAGGGAGGTTGGTCGCCGAAAGAAATAATGACGTCACCAGCACAGAATGACTAGTGTGTTGTTACTTGGCTAAATATCAATACAGCGATATCTTGCCAGCTATTTATGATATCATAAGGCATGATTATGACCATAACCGCGAAATATTATGGTGATATTTTTTATAGGCACAATAACTGATATTTAGGTGATAATTGTATTTATATTGGATTTATTAGAGCCACAATAATTATTGTGGCTATATGTTCTAGGTTGTCATTATATTATAAAAGCGAAGGGCACTCAAGGGTCTATTTTGCATTAATCCCACCCCCCCACCCCCACGTCCACATCCTCTCTTACCCTACTACTTTACAAAACATTTTAAAGAAATTTAAATGACTTTTGAATTAAAATGCTAAAAGCCAAAAAATACTTAACATGTTTATTTAGTAATATTCACAATGCTCTAACTTTTTAGTAAAAAGAATATAACTATTGATACTTTACCCAATCATTTTCGATGCATGCAGAATGTATGCGTGAACGAATTTCGAAATATCTAAACATTTCGTTTTCGGCCGAAATTCTCGTTAAGCTTTTGGTTTAGGCTTTGGTTTTCGCCGAAAGTCATTTTTAACTTCCGGCCTAGTTTTGGTTTCGGCCGAAATCAGAAAATCACTTTCACTAGATCTCTACTTTACATAGTGCATCGCAAAACAGGTTTACTTTAAATAGGACATCGTAAAATAGGTTCACTTTAAATAGGATATCATAATACAGGTTCACTTTAAATAGGACTTCGTAATACAGGTTTATTTTAAATAGGACTTCCTAATACAGGTTCGTTTTAAATAGGACATCGTAAAATAGGTTCACTTTAAATAGGACATCGTAAAATAGGTTCACTTTAAATAGGACATCGTAAAATAGGTTCACTTTAAATAGGACATCGTAAAATAGGTTCACTTTAAATAGGACATCGTAAAATAGGTTCACTTTAAATAGGACATCGTAAAATAGGTTCACTTTAAATAGGACATCGTAAAATAGGTTCACTTTAAATCGGACATTGTAAAATAGGTTCACTTTAAATCGGACATTGTAAAATAGGTTCACTTTAAATCGGACATTGTCAAATACGTTCACTTTAAATCGGACATTGTAAAATAGGTTCACTTGAACTAGGACATCGTAAAACAGGGTCCCTGTAAGTAGGACATCGTAAAACAGGGTCCCTGTAAGTAGGATGTCGTAAAACAGGGTCCCTGTTAGTAGGACAGAATGCAGTCCCTGAAGCACATTCGTTTACCACCAAGATATTCACACTCTACAGTGCGCGTCTTTCTATTCGCCATAAAACTCTTCACTAATCACAGTAATCGGGTGGTTACTTACTCTGACGTGTCCATTTCACCCGTTAATTTCTCCCGTTCGATGACCTGCACTTCACATGTTTAGGGGAAACGAGCACTGCCGCACAGCTGACTAAGGTTAATCCGTGATTTTCGAAACGTTTGAACATCAAGAAGTGGCTCCTTAAATCCAACCAGGCAATACAATCAATTAGAAGAGGAAGAAAAAATATCGGGGTTTCTTGGAGCAGATGTCAACAATCTACAAGCTTTTAATGCTGATGAGACGCGAACGGAGGGTTGTCAAATCCATCAACATCACTCATCACTATTCAGTTATCAAAACATCGACGGGTTTCTTTGCCACGGGACATTGGGTCCCTAACCCATCGGGCTGGCGACTTGTCAACCTCGTCGTCTGCTGAGAGCAGCGCCACCACGTGGACCCACGGAGACATGTGGGGGAAAGGCCGGGGTGAGGGTGACCGGGGGGGGGAAGGCAGGCGTGGTGTGGGTAGAGGGGAGACAGGGGGGCGGAGACGTTGGAGAATTGGGTAATGACTTTGTTTTNTGCTGAGAGCAGCGCCACCACGTGGACCCACGGAGACATGTGGGGGAAAGGCCGGGGTGAGGGTGACCGGGGGGGGGAAGGCAGGCGTGGTGTGGGTAGAGGGGAGACAGGGGGGGGGAGACGTTGAAGAATTGGCTATTGACTTTGTTTTATAACTAATTTATTCCGGAAGTTAGTTTTCGTCGCGGCACCAGCCACCAGAGGGCACATCAACACACAATTCTTAAGATGTGGCAGATGAGTGCGCGGGGAGCCAACTCTTAAATCATTCCATTATGTTGATTTCTTCTATATTTTCTTGATGTCGTGGCAGAATCTGGAGATGGAAGACAAAATAAATTTTGAATAAGTTTTATTTATAACTAATTTACATACATCTATTAGCCCTACACCATCCATAAACATGCCCCATACAAGCCCCATAAGAGCCATATGTCGGTCCCATGCATGTCATATGGCATCCCAACAAAAGTCATATTCAAGCCCAATACCACTCACCAGCCATACCAGCCATATATCGTTGAGTTGATGTGCTATGAGTTCTGTGGTGCATTTCTGTTGAATTCTAACCAAATAATTGACATCAATTTTATACTTGATGTCCCATGTAGTAGTAATACTTAACATTCAATGTAATATTTGACATTAGTTTAATGCTTGACATCAAGGTAAGACTTGATATCCCATGTAATACTTGACATCCCCTGTCATACTTGACATCCCATGACATACTTGACATCCCTTTGTTATACTTGACATCTAATGTAATACTTGACATCCCATGTTATACTTAAGATGTAGCCAGATGTCTCAAGCTCTACCTAAAAAAAATTTAAAAGTTTGTTGTTTTTTTTTTTTTACTTAAGAAGCTGGCAAAGCCCAAATTGAAAGTTTTATCCCAAATGACCGTTTATCCCAGATGACCGTTTTATTTTTATTTTAATTTTCATGAATTTCAATTACCAGGAGTGCTCCAAGCCTCTGAGAATTAAATAAAAAACATTTTTTTTTTCAATTAACGGAAAATAAATTAAATAAGAAAAAAATCCACGGTCAAGAGGTTAAAAGCCAATGATTGTTTATGGGGGAAAAAAATGAAAATATTAATTGTCAAATTAATAGCATTGCTGGCCGATTTGTAAATGAAGATTATCAATTTTGTAACCAGTGGATGTCAAATTGTAAATGGTAATTGTCACAAAGTTGAAAAATAAATATTGCTTCTGTGTTTCGAGGATATCTTTCTACAATTTACGAAGACGAGGCTTGTTTATGATTGGTGGAACAACGCGCGCGTGTTGTGTATACTTGATTTGTCAGTGAGCGTGTTTGGTGTGGAGATTAACTGTGTAGCGGTCGCTATGTGGGTGACGTTCTTGGGGTACGAGAGATGACGCTACTCGTTGTCATGGCTTTGGCAGTTTGTGAGTTGCAGAGCGAGAGAGTAAGAGGGAGAGAAGGGAGAGAGAGAGAGAGAATGAGAGAGGAAGAGGGAGAGAGAGGAAGAGAGGGGAGAGGGAGGAAAGGAAGGAGGTACGCTGTGGAATTTGATTGTCGAGTAAAGAGCTACATCAAATACTGATCCTAAAGCCAGGTGCCGAACGTGAGATAACTCAAGACTAAATTAAACCATCCACAAGACCCCTCAAACCAAAGTTGTACACATAGAACCGTTACGTGCAGTTTGTACTCTTTTATTTGATATAAATAGTCTAATGTCCCACTCGCTGTTACATTTCAGATTTATTTTAGGACTATTTCAGAAGAAAAAAGAAAAGAAGAAAATAATACGCACCAAACGCACTTGCGATATTTCTTATAATGATCTCGTTTAAACAGTGATCGGGAATTTTATTTCGTGACGTCAGTGTCATCATATTTCCTTCATCTTCCCCTTGAAAACTGATTTTTTTTTGGGGGGGGGGGGGGGGGGTGGGGGGACTGAAATTTGAAAGAATTTTTTGTAATCTGAAAACAGACGACGTGCCAAGTTTCAGCTCGATATTT
>CAXITT010000665.1:341552-362303 GCA_964033795.1 Lymnaea stagnalis | reverse complement strand
TGTCTTCATATTTCCTTCGCCTTCCCCTTGAAAACGGTTTTTTTTTTGGGGGGGGGGGGGTGGATGGTGGGACTGAAATTTGAAAGAATTTGTTGTCATCTGCAAACAGACTACGTGCCAAGTTTCAGCTCGATATTTTGATGGGAAGTGGTTCAATTAGCTCTCGAAGATTTTTGGAGAGGACCTTTGGTATTAGAGAGCATTTGGTATCAGAGGGAAATTGGTATCAGAGGGCATTTGGTATCAGAGGAAATTTGGTATCAGAGGACATTTGGTATCAGATGACATTTGGTATCAGAGGACATTTGTTATCAGAGGACATTTGGTATCAGAGGAAATTTGGTATCAGAGGACATTTGGTATCAGAGGAAATTTGGTATCAGAGGACATTTGGTATCAGAGGACATTTGGTATCAGAGGACATTTGGTATCAGAGAGAAATTGTTATCAGAGGACATTTGGTATCAGAGGACATTTGGTATCAGAGGACATTTGGTATCTGAGGACATTTGGTATCAGAGGACATTTGGTATCTGAGGACATTTAGTCTACGCTTAGTTTCATTTAGTTAATATTTTGCTTTTATTTAGTTTCAATATCCCGCCTCTGTGGACTTCGAGAAAGCATTCGACGGGGTTTGGCAGGCTGCTTTATGGGCCACCATGAGGCACTACAACATCAACACAAACCTCACCAGACGGGGTTTGGCATGCTGCTTTATGGGCCACCATGAGGCACTACAACATCAACACAAACCTCACCAGACGGGGCTTGGCATGCTGCTTTATGGGCCACCATGAGGCACTACAACATCAACACAAACCTTCACCAGACGGTGTTTGGCATGCTGCTTTATGGGCCACCATGAGGCACTACAACATCTACACAAACCTCACCAGACGGGGTTTGGCATGCTGCTTTATGGGCCACCATGAGGCACTACAACATCTACACAAACCTCACCAGACGGGGTTTGGCATGCTGCTTTATGGGCCACCATGAGGCACTACAACATCAACACAAACCTCACCAGACGGGGTTTGGCATGCTGCTTTATGGGCCACCATGAGGCACTACAACATCAACACAAACCTAACCAGACGGGGTTTGGCATGCTGCTTTATGGGCCACCATGAGGCACTACAACATCAACACAAATCTAACCAGAATGATATGCAACCTCTATGATAAGGCCACCAGTGCAGTCTTCCTCAACAACAACACCTGGTGCTCAATGCCTCTCCCCTGAAGTACTCAATGCCCTAGTGAGCATACAATTCCATAGAGTTGTGTATTACGATTAAATTCCCACACACGTGGTGTCTATATAAGACATAACCCCATGGCAGTATATTTACCATAATGATACAGCTGTTAAGAAGTATACAAGTGCACACTCGCGTCTATGAAAGACCCTAGCGCATGGCAGTCGTTTGACTCGGGCACTAATGATGTGATGATCGTTGGTTGGATACTGCTGTACACGCTGTTAGTTGGATACTGCTGTACACGCTGTTAGTTAGATACTGCTGTACACGCTGTTAGTTGGATACTGCTGTACACGCTGTTAGTTAGATACTGATGTAAACGCTGTTAGTTGGATACTGCTGTACACGCTGTTAGTTAGATACTGCTGTACACGCTGTTAGTTGGATACTGCTGTACACGCTGTTAGTTAGATACTGCTGTACACGCTGTTAGTTGGATACTGCTGTACACGCTTTTAGTTAGATACTGCTGTACACGCTGTTAGTTGGATACTGCTGTACACGCTGTTAGTTGGATACTGCTGTACACGCTGTTAGTTGGATACTGCTGTACACGCTGATTCTCTTCGAGATTGAAACGTTTTTCAATATGCGTAACTAGAACGATATAAATTAGAGCTGTTGGTTGCACACGCACGGACACGCTGCGTGTAAAAGACATAGCGCGCGCCTGGCAGTAATGTTTGACTATAGCGATAGCATTGTTAAGGGTACATTCTAGAGATGGGAATCGTACCTGCTGATGACATAACCCGGCCGAGGACCTAACCCGATCTTCAATGGCACTGAGTACGAACCAACCCAGACGTTCTACGGCAAACTCAAGAGAGCCGACGCTGCTTTACCCGAAACGTTCTACGGCAAACTCACCAGAGCCGACGCTGCTTTACCCGAAACGTTCTACGGCAAACTCATCAGAGCCGACGCTGCTTCACCCCAAACGTTCTACGGCAAGCTCATCAGAGCCGACGCTGCTTTACCCAGACGTTCTACGGCAAACTCACCAGAGCCGACGCTGCTTTACCCGAAACGTTCTACGGCAAACTCACCAGAGCCGACGCTGCTTTACCCGAAACGTTCTACGGCAAACTCACCAGAGCCGACGCTGCTTTACCCCAAACGTTCTACGGCAAGCTCATCAGAACCGACGCTGCTTTACCAAAGTGGCACATCACTACTTGCCGCAGAAATCCAATTGTGAAACGATATTTTGTAAACCAAATTGATCTTTTTTATTCATCACCTACCGAACTCTCCCCAGGCACTTTCATGCATAGGATTGATTTTGTATTAATGTGTGACAAATCAAACTACAACACAATGTGGTCGACTCCATTTCATCCACTGCCAGAAACTCGTTCAAAACAAACTTAGATACCGGTAGGGATAGATCTATTTATTCATCAAGCCAATAGATTGCTTTCAGCTGACAATACCTATACACGAAGTGACATACGCGTGAGCTGAGAATGTGCAAAACGTGATCCTACAAACAGTTGCATAGGAAAGGTGTGTGTGGGGGGGGGGCGCTACCCATGTGGCCTTTTTTTTCCTTTTACAGAAGGGGTGGCATTTGTGGTCAACTGCAGAGCTTTTATATAGGAAGGGAGCAGGAAATACCTTGCCCCGCCCCAGGCGGCACTAACCCTAGCTACGCCACGGCCAACAAGTTCAACGGTTAACAAACCCTGACGTGCAGATGTAGATCAAAAGTGAGGACAGACGTGATAGAACTTGTTTCTTTTAGTGTGGACCGCTGTAGATCAAATATACAGAATGGGCCACTTCAACGGGTACACATAGCTTTACTTTGCACAAATATAGATGAGATGTAAACAGGCGAATGCAGCACACTTCCGTTTACACAGAGATAAATCAGCTTTATGTGGCCCCTTAGTATATGAAGGACTATATAAATCTGTTTAAACTAAACACATACACCGTCTCGAATATTCAATTTTTTTTTTAATGACCTCGTCATTTATTTAATACTGTCGGTTTTTCGATAATTTTTTGTGTGTATATCTTTGTCAAGGAAACAGCCGGTGGCGAAATGGCCCGGTGGTGAAATGGCCCGGTGGTGAAATGGCCCGGTGGTGAAATGGCCCGGTGGTGAAATGGCCCGCCGGTGAAATGGCACGGGGGTGAAATGGCCCGATGGCGAAATGGCCAGGTGGCGAAATGGCCAGGTGGTGAAATTGCCCGCCGGTGAAATGGCCCGGTGGTGAAATGGCCCGGTGGTGAAATGCCCAGGTGCTAAAATGGCCCGCCAGTGAAATGGCCCAGTGGTGAAAAGGCCCGGTGGCGAAATGGCCCAGTGGCGAAATGGCCAGGTGGTGAAAAGGCCCGGTGGCTGAAAGACTGGCGGTGAGGTGAAAACTGGGAATCGTCCCATCACCCTCGTGTCTCTCTTGACCTGCGCGCAGTCCTTGTGAACGAGTACCCAGAATATACCCAGAACTAACTGGAAAGGATAAATGATGCTGACGACTGCTCCCCAGCTGACCTTTGGCTGGCCACGAACAAAACAAGACACGAGAAACCATCCAAAATAGTCAAGTGTCCTGGTAGGACTGACACGGGTCACTTCCGGGTCTGCAATATAACTATAGAGAGAACCAGGGGCGTCAACACTGGGAGGGTTGAGGAAACTGTTGCTTCCAATCAAACTTGTGGTGGGTTGGGAAGAATCACACCCCCCCCCTTTACCTTCCACACACACATCCACACAAACTTTTTTATGCAGGATTTTGAAAATTTCCAGATAGCTAAATTATTGTGGGAACTGGAAAATGGTCAATAGTTTAACGGTACATTGATCCTTACAAAGGTTTTTTATTGATATGACACAGTGTTTGGCCTCACGGCCGTTACGCCACGCTTGGGACACAGATTTTGGAATAATACCAAAAAAAAAAAAAAGGTGTAGAGACCTGCAGTCAGGTTCAGTAGAAGGGAATAAACCAACCCCCCCTACCCCCCAAAAAAAAGAGAATAGGGGAAAACCTAGAAGAAAATAAAGCACGCACTTGGCCACGCAGCCTTGCCATTTTTAATCTAAACGGTGCTAACTAGACCACCAACCCTTGCCATTGTTAATCTAAACGGTGCTAACTAGACCACCAAGCCTTGCCATTGTTAATCTAAACGGTGCTAACTAGGCCACCAAGCCTTGCCATTGTTAATCTAAACGGTGCTAACTAGGCCACCAACCCTTGCCATTGTTAATCTAAACGGTGCTAACTAGACCACCAACCCTTGCCATTGTTAATCTAAACGGTGCTAACTAGGCCACCAACCCTTGCCATTGTTAATCTAAACGGTGCTAACTAGGCCACCAAGCCTTGCCATTGTTAATCTAAACGGTGTTAACTAGGCCACCAAGCCTTGCCATTGTTAATCTAAACGGTGCTAACTAGGCCACCCGACCTTGCCATTGTTAATCTAAACGGTGCTAACTAGGCCACCAAGCCTTGCCATTGTTAATCTAAACTGTGCTAACTAGACCACCCAGCCTTGCCATTGTTAATCTAAACGGTGCTAACTAGGCCACCCGACCTTGCCATTGTCAATCTAAACTGTGCTAACTAGGCCACCCGACCTTGCCATTGTTAACGTAAACTGTGCTAACTAGGCCAGCCAACATGATTCAGCATTGGTTGCGACCAGCAGTCTGCATTAGTTTAAAAAATTGGTGTGAAGCATTATTTTAAAAGAATTTTTGTGAGGCATTTGTGTACATGGATAAGTAAAATAGAGGTTTAAAGCAATTTTGAAAAATGTGTTTACCGTAATTGTAAAAAGAATAATTCTAGTAAATTTCGTGTTAATATCAGAGATGTGGAGCAGGTTTGTTAGCTTGTTATTTGGTGGTTTTGTGGGGGGATGAGGGAGGGGGCGTGTGCCGAGTTCGGCTCCTAAAAAAATATTTAGTTCCAGCTCCACTCCCGGTCCTGACATAATTTTTTTTTTAAACTTAATTTAAAAGCGAAAATTAGTTTAGCACAGATTTATGTGTAGATCATTGGAATTTAGTCTATTTTGTCTATTTGATGGTAATCTCTCCTTAATGACAAATTAGTCAAATGGTTCTGTTGTTTTGATTTTGTTTTTGTTTTTGTTTTTTTAATGATTAAATTATTAACAAGCTAAATGGCCAGTTAAATAGCTTCAATTACTTAATTTATAATATATTTAATACATCAATAATTATTATTATTATCTGGGGAAGGGGATAGGAGTGACTGCATGTTTTAAATTATATATTATTGTCACTTACCCATCTTATTTTTGAGGGCTAGAAATGCATGTAGCAGCAACATAGCTGATAGCAGAGTGGAACAACATAGCTGATAGACTGTAGAAGATTGGGGCAATATAGATAGTAGGATAGTGCGGCAACATAGCTGGTAGAATAGTGGGGCAACATAGCTGGTAGAATATTGTGGCAACATTGCTGGTAGAATAATGGGGTAACTCCGCTGGTAGAATACTGGGGCAACATGGCTGGTGGAATAGTGTGGCAAAATGGCTGGTAGAATAGTAGTGCCACATAGCTAGTTTACTGTAGAAGAGTGGTACAACATAGCTGGTAGACTGTAGAAGAGTGGGACAACATAGCTGGTAGACTGTAGAAGAGTGGGACAACATAGCTGGTAGACTGTAGAAGAGTGGGACAACATAGCTGGTAGACTGTAGAAGAGTGGAGCAACATAGATAGTAGAATAGTGGGGCAAATAGCTGGTAGAATAGTGGGGCAACAAAGCTGTTAGAATAGTGTGGCAACATAGCTGGTAGAATAATGGGGCAACATAGCTGGTAGAATAATGGGGCAACTCCGCTGGTAGAATAATGGGGCAACTCCGCTGGTAGAATAATGGGGCAACTCCGCTGGTAGAATAATGGGGCAACTCCGCTGGTAGAATAATGGGGCAACTCCGCTGGTAGAATAGTGAGGGGAAAATAGCTGGGGGAATAGTGGGGCCACATAGTTGGTAGAATAATGGGGCAACTCCGCTGGTAGAATAGTGGGGCAACTTCGCTGTTAGAATAGTGTGACAACTTCGCAGGTAGAATAGTAGGGCAACATTGTTGTAGAATAGTGAGACAAAACAGCTGGTAGAATAGTGGGGCAACATTGTTGTAGAATAGTGAGGCAAAATAGCTGGTAGAATAGTGGGGCAACATAACTGGTAGAATAATGGGGCAACATCGCTGGTAGAATAGTGGAGCAACATCGCTGGTAGAATAGTGGGACAACTCCGCTGGTAGAATAGTGGGGCAACTTCACTGGTAGAATGATGGGGCAATATCGCTGGTAGAATAGTGGGGCAACTTCGCTGGTAGAATAGTGGGGCAACTTCGCTGGTAGAATAGTAGGGCAACATAGCTGGTAAGAATAGTGGGGAAACATAGCTGGTAGAAGAGCTGGGCAACATTGCTACCAGACAATATTCTGCAAAACTTATTTATTTTTATTTTTTACCATGAAAATGTAACTTCAGAGCTAATTTTTTTTTTAACAGAGTTCTTGAACGTGTTAATTGATGGGAGATAACAATTATAACTTCGAAGTCCTAAGAAGATAAGAATTATCTAACCTTAAAATAACATTTATCAATCAATTTTCAACCCGCGGCTTTAACTTTACAGATTTTCACCATTTTGACAGATAGATTTCAGGCCAATACTTTGTTATCACTTCTCAACGAGATTTTGTTGACTAGGGGTGTCGTTATCTTTGTAGCCCAGGGTGCCCTAACGTCCCGTAAAACCAGGATTTCCCGTTTTTTTCACGATCGTACCCGGTGTCCCGAAAAAGTCTCTCGGGACTCCTGAATGTCACCTTTCTTAAAACCAAACACTGTTTCAAATCGCTAAAACTTCCTAATTTATAATATAACTTCAAGTAATATTTTAGCTAGTACCAGTGGTGATATGGGCTCGCGTGATGGCTGCACTGTTCCCCCTCCACCACTCTGACGACGCTACGTAAACGACAGTGTCCCTGCCACAGTTCTTAAGTCTTATCATGTTGTAACTGCAAATATTGTTTATGATATGCCTCAGGGTTTCAAATAAATTACATAAGTGAAGCTCAATGTAAAAATATTTCTAGGTCTCAAAATGGTTAAAATGAACATATTTAATTTCAATCAACAGCTTCCGGCGGAGGCCCCCGGGCCCCTCTTTAGCTGGAGGGTATCCCCCACAAACCCTCTCGGGTGTGTCCCGCTTTTTCCCAGTTCATCAATTGGTCACCCTAGTGTAGCCATGTCCTTGTGGATTACCTGCTCATGATGACTTTCGGGCCGGGCTGGAGAAATGCCACACAATGTAATACAAATTATATATGTTGACGTCCACTTTATCTAATTCATTTTGTATTTGGAAATTTTTGGATGGAAGAATATTATTTTTTTTTTATCTTTGAAATTCAAAGTAAGGTGACATATAAATTAGTCTTTAAAATATATATATTTTTTTTTTGGTTTAACAAGCTAAACATGTAATAAAATGATTTCCCTACATTTGTATGTGTCACTTAAATAGATCAGCGGAAAGTAAAATGTATTTATAAATTTATTTATATTATAATTCATATTTTTCTGTCGTTGACATAATTAAATAGGGGTGTCATCGAAAGTTTGACAGCTGTTGACCGGGGGGGGGGTAAAAAATGCGTAAAAATTGTTGACTTAATTAATGGACGACCCCTTGTATCATTGTCATGTTGTGCGGAGTGGCAACGTAAACCTTAAAGCTCGCGGTCCAAGCTTTGAGAAGAACAAAATATATGTAAATAGATATAGCACTTTTGCGATAATTAGATATCCCACTTAATAATGATTGGGGGGGGGGGATGAGTATAATAATAATAATAATAATAACTATTATTATTATAAATTTAAAAAACCGTAAGGAGGAAGTTAGAAAGACTAGTTACCCAGACATTAAAAAATCACACACAAACATAAACACAACGGAACTCGTTTATACTTAAAATCTTTATTTACACCTATTAAGCCTATTATTAACGATACCCTCCCCCTGCTGTGAAATATGTTTAACTGCTTGGTATAAAAAAAAAAACTTTTTTATTCTCTCGACTTGCTTTAACTTTTGAACTAAAAATAAAGTCATCGAATGGGCTATCATATTTTTGTACACATTGATCGATTGTCATTGTTGATTTTTTGAGTCTGACCGAGTATCAAGCAATATCATTGACTGTTACTAGTTACACTTTACTCAGACGACATGACATGACATAGTTGAGTTACTGTTACTTTACACTGATTCAACGAGATTGTCGAGATGCAAGACAACATGACATAATAGATGTCACTACTAGTAACTAGTAAGTAAACAAATCATATTTGGTAGTGATAGTAATAATTACCAAGTTAAGTATTGGGCATACTGAGCCCTACGCCTACTAAAACCTTAATAATGATAGAATAGTTACAGTTTAAAGAATAATACTAATATTAAATTGAAATTAATAAAATAAAAAAGGTAAATACAGGGAATGACTAAGACTAAGAAGTTTCCAATTTAAAAAAAAAAAAAAAATCTACAATTACTAAGGCGAGGCTTAGGGCTAGGCAAGTTAGAGGTAAGATTAAAATCTTAAATAGGCATCTTATTAAATGCCTATATTTAGATTAAGGGGTAAAAGTTTTTTAAAAAAAGAAAAAAAAAGTTGATTACTAGGAATTATGGTGGGTAGGGTAGCTGGATAGGCCTATGCCTATATTATACTATATAGGCCATAGTATGGATTATATAGTTATTCATTACATTATTACATTTTAAGTTGCAATAACTAAAACTTTTCATGATTTACAAGGCACAACCAGCCCAACCATTAATCAACAGAAGATTTCAGTCTAAGTTGGTAAGCCACAAATTAATATTTAATTAAATAGAATAAAAGTAAAAGCGAAAAACTTAAGTCTAACACTAATAAAATATGGAACTAATAATTTGTAAACTTCATTTTTTTTAAAAACATTTAACTCTGACACTAGTCAAAATAAGTCATGGATATAGTGCTGGTACTGACAGATTGGGTTTAGTGCTGGTAGATGCTATTAAATAATACTAGATTCAATTTTTTTTTATTTTTTTTTTTATTTTTTTTTATAACATAGATGTATAATTATTATAATGTTGGCCTATAAGTTTATCTAATTTTCACATAAAAAGCTTGACTATTCCTTGTGATTGACTTTTTACCAAATATGAAGTATTGACAAACAGATATAAACAAATCTTGGTCTGTAGCCTATTAATAGTAGTATTAATACTATTAATTCAATTGAATTTAAAAGATTAATGTCAGTTTAATTTAATAAGCATTTTATAGTTATAAACTTACTAGTTAAAAAGTATTAGTTATTGTTCAATAAATCTTTTAAATTAGCCTACAGAATAAAATATTTTTCAGACAGAATAAAATATTTTTCAGGCAAAATAATTGAAATGAAGAAATCCAGTAACAGTAAAGCTAAACCTACGACTAGTAAGGCTGGCTTTGAGTCTGAGGCCCCCAAATCAGTTGTTGGAGGAAATTCAGCATCGGATGCTCCATTCTTCTTGTTCTACTCAAAAGAATCGCCTTTTAGTCAGCATCACCCTTCTCAGTTTACAATAGATGGAGTAGTGTTCAACTGTGCAGAACAGTACATGATGTATTCAAAAGCAGGTAGGTTAACCAGTGCAGAACAGTATGTGATGTTTCAAAAGAAATTAGACTAACCATTAGCCTACATTTACTATTATTTGATATTTTATTTGATTTTATTCACGATTATGAACATAAATATTTTTAGATGCTCAAAAATATTACAAAGGAACAGTAGGCCTATCAGTCAATGTTACATGAGCACTGTTATCTCTGGTGAATTTTCAAATTATAAGAGTGATGGACCGCCATAAATCTTTCAAGTAGATGAATTGGACACCAACAATTTGTCTAAATAAAACAATATAAGTTCAGCTTTAATAATGATCATACAGAATATAAATGTAGACGTTTCGGCAAATAACTTCATCAGTAGAAAAAAAAAAAACACTCATACTCATATAAGTATAAAATTAAATTAAATAATATATATACACATATATTATATATACATGTATCCTACCTAACTAAAAAGGATTTAAAAGAATAAGAGTGGGCGCAAGATTTTGTCAAGGACTTGCACCCATTCTTATTCTTAATTTTTAAATCATGAAGTCATCCAGCTTTGGAATTTTCTACTCTTTTTAATAAACTGATTTTTAAATAATAAAATCTAATAAACATAAACCTGCCACAAGGACTGATCTCATGCCCTAACTGACATACAAGGCTATGCAAAAACTAAGGAAGTAGATTAAAAATTTACGAGATCCTTTATATTAAGATTTGAATTAGCCAGTTTAGTTCCATGACTCTTGGATGCATCATCAACGTCAATAATTTTACAAGTCTAAATAATGTTTTCCTGTGTTTTTGATAAAAGAAATTTATTTTTATTTATTTTTTTTTGTGGCGTTAAAAAAAATTCACAATTTTTTTTTATTTTATTATTTAAATACAATATTTCGCGTTTTTCAGTTGTTACATTACTCACATCTCATATTTCATATTATGGTGAAAATGTGTGATCTGTTTGCAGAATAAAACCTTTAGTTATAATAATAATAATAATAATAATAAAGTTCATTTCAAAAACACGCTTCATCCCCAAAGGCTCGAAGCGCGGTACAAAGTCAACAAAAAGAAAATCTATAGTTTACCACATTTAAAACAAACGCAACACGACAAAAACTAAGTACAAGCATACAATGGCAAAGTCTTTCTAGCCATTTCAACCATAAGCAACACAGCCATTATGCATTAATTGGAAAATAATGTTGACAATCATCCCAGAAGGTGTTTGCGAAATAGATGTGTCTTTAAATCGGTTTTAAAGGACTCAAGTGTCTGGTTGTTTCTGAGATCGACAGGAAGGGCATTCCAAATTAGTGGACCAGCAAATGCGAAAGTGCGCTTTCCGTAAGTCTCAAGGCAAACACGTGGTGTCGAGAGTTTGCCACTATCGGATGAGCGGAGCTCTCTAGTGGGTACATAAGGCGTCAGCAGCTCTTTCAGATAGGACGGCGCCAGGTCATGTAAGCAGCTGTAGCACAAAGTTGCGATTTTGTACTCCATGCGAGCACGCACTGGCAGCCAGTGCAGCTCTCTCAGAAGTGTTTTTGCATGGTCAAACTTGCGTTTGCGGAGAACAATGCGAGCCGCATTATTCTGCGCTATTTGAATTTTATCCAGGAGCGTAGCTGGAAGACCCACCATAAGAGCATTGCAATAGTCCATGCGTGATAGCACAAATGCAGACATCAGCCTCTTTGTTGCATCAATTGTTAGGAAGGGCCTGATGACTTTCAAAAGTTAGTCTTCCATCTAGGTAGACACCCAGGTACCGCACTGTTTGAGCTAACTCAATACGCACACCTGAGAGAGTAATGGATGTAGTGTTATTTGCAGATTTTTGCTTCTGAGCGGTTGGGATGGGGAGCAGCTCAGTCTTATCATCATTTAATGTTCAATCCTTTATTTTATCTCTGATCACGCTTCTGTGCTTTACTTGAAGTAAATAAAGGAGACTTTATATTTTTTAGAGCTCCAAAATAATTTGAACAATGCTTTAGTGTGATCCAGCATTGTAAGATGATACTAGTCAATATCCGGGAATGGCATAGCTGCCTTCAATTTTTTATTTTTTTTTTATGCTACTGCTTCTGCTCGTTCAATGAGGATAGCACATTTGAGAAAAATTAATGAGACTTACACAATTGAGGAAATTCATGAGAATTACCCAATTTAGAAAATTAATAAAATTAAACTCTTTGTATCTTTTCAGTCATTTTTGAGGATGATGAAATGAAATCAAAGATCCTGGCATCTACTAATCCACAGGAACAGAAACGTTTTGGTAGAAAGGTCAGCAATTTTGTCAAAGAAGTTTGGGATTCTGAATGTGAGAATGTGGTGAAAAGGGCATCCCTAGCAAAGGTAAGAAGCTGCCAGCGTCATCCATGCTCACTTTAAAAGTTTATTCATGGAAGTTGGTTTCACTGATGAAAATTTTTAGCGCTGAGAATATCATTAGCGCAATTGTTGAATGTGCAGCTCAAGATACTTGTCCAGTTTTTGTGTGATGACACCTGGATTTTAATATCCTTACATCTTTTTGTTAAAATTAACAATGCTAATGCTACATAAGGACATCCATTCTATCTTTCAGTTTGAACAAAATCAAAATCTGAGAGAAGAACTTTTTAAAACTTTTCCCAAGACATTAGTAGAGGCCAGTCCAAGGGACCGGATATGGGGCATTGGACTCGGGGCATCACATCCTAAAGCACAGGACAAAAAGGCATGGAGAGGAAAAAACAAATTGGGGTACATCCTTACTCAAGTGAGAGATGAACTGATGAAAAAATGTTTGTTTGAGTAATGGTGGGGCTGTGGTACGGGGTCATGTGGGGCAAGGAGGTTGTGGGTCGGGAGGTTGGGGGCAGGGAGGTTGTGGGACAGGGTGTTTTTTCGAGAGGGTGGTTGTGGGCCAGGCTGTTTGTACTGTTAAAATTAAATGACACAGCGATAGTTCTGAAATGATCGTCTTATAACATCAAATTCCTGAAATAAAAACTCTAACCTTTTTATCACTATCTATTATATAAACATGTGATTTTGTCAATGCAATAATAATGCAATTTGTCTTTCACGATTTTTCCGGTTATTTGTCCGGGGCGCAAATGTTTTATTTAAATTATTTCAAGAAGATGTTGCATTCATCTCTTTGTTTCATCTATTGTGATATCATTCATAGAAAACTGTTAATGTTTTGCTTTTCCTTCATCTCAAAATTATATTGTTCTGTTTCCCCACAATAATAATGTTATGGTTCACCACAATAATAATGTTCTGATTCACCACAATAATAATGTTCTGATTCACCACAATAATAATGTTCTGTTTCCCCACAATAATAATGTTCTGTTTCCCCACAATAATAATGTTCTGTTTCCCCGCAATAATAATGTTCTGTTTCCCCACAATAATAATGTTCTGTTTCCCCACAATAATAATGTTATGGTTCACCACAATAATAATGTTATGGCTCACCACAATAATAATTTTCTAGTTCACCACAATGATAATGTTCTGTTTCCTCAAAATAATAATGTTCTGGTTCCCCACAATAAAATTGTTTTGGTTCACCACAATAATAATGTTATGGTTCCCCAACAATAATAATGTTCTGGCCACCCACAATAAAATTGTTTTGGTACCTCACAAAAATTTTTTTTAGGTTCATCCCATTTAAATGTTTTGGTTGTATTGGGATGTTATTTTAAAATTAAGAATTTTTTTTATAAAACTTATTTTGGTTATATTTATTAGATAAATGTGGCATTATAATGTACAATGATTGTGAAAACCCATTTTAATGTACAATGATTGTGAAAACACATTTAATGTGCAGTGATTGTGAGAACAAATTTCAATTTAAATGTTCAATAATTTTTGGAATACATTTAAATGTACAATGATTGTGAGAACACAATGTAATGTACAATGATTGATTGCAAGAACACTTTTCAATTTAAATGAACACTGATTGGGAGAACACATTTGAAAATATAAATTCCGGTTATTTTATTTTTTGTGAAAATCATTCTTTAGTTGTTTGCTTAAATTAATGATCGAGTAACATTTGAACATAGAAAAAGTGAAAGCATACAGCAATTCCATAATTTTTGTTTAATGCATACTTAAAAGTTTTTCAAATTGCATGAAGATTTTTTTTGCCATTTGTCGTTGATTTTTAAAATGGTTTTTTCTAATAATTGAATCAAATGTGATTTTTTTAGAATTAAACATCTTATTTTGATAAACAACAAATACTTTCAAAAGTTAGAATTAGAAAAGTAATTACTGTCCAGTGTATGTTTTAAAATGGTTGTGTGTGTGATGCAGCAAGGTAACAGTGAGCAAATCTTCCAATCATTCACAAGTCCCATTTTGCGCCCCCCTCCCCCCCAAACTGAAACACACATTAATTAAAAGGCGGAAGATGTGGCAATGTCAAGGATATATAACATATTTTATTAATGATTATTGATCAACTTTGCCCGTTTCTTATGATTGCCCCCACCCCTTGTTATGAGTGCCCCCACCCCTTGTTATAATAATTTCCCTCTTCTACCCATGTATATCATTGCATCCTACCTTTAGCTGTCATTGCCACCACCCCTGGCTATGATTGCCACCACCCCTGGCTATGATTGCCACCACCCCTGGCTATGATTGCCACCACCCCTGGCTATGATTGCCACCACCCCTGGCTATGATTGCCACCACCCCTGGTCCCCCCCTGGCTATCATTGCCACCACCCCTGGCTACGATTGCCACCACCCCTGGCTATGATTGCCACCACCCCTGGCTATGATTGCCACCACCCCTGGCTATGATTGCCACCACCCCTGGCTATGAATTCCCCCCCCTCCCCTGCGCTATGATTTCCATCCACTTACCCCCGCACCCCAATGATGGCTGAGTAGAAACATTGACAACTAGATCCACTTGTTGGGTTTTTACTAAAATGCTGGATTACAAAGGTTTTGGGGGTTTTTTTTTCGAACACAGTCAAATGGTGTCCTTTTAGTTTTGAAACTCGCCTGTGGCCTCTCCTCTTCTTGACAAATGGGGGAAAAATTGGAAAGCCAAGAATTTCACCATGATCAAACCACGTCCCATCTGTTTGACCTACACCTAAAAAGAAGGATTCTTAACCAAGGGTGCCTCCGACCCCCGGGGTGCGGGAGGTGGTGTCAGGAGGTGCTGGGAGACCCGCACAATCAGTTGTATTGGAATTGTCTCAGCATTTTTGGTGGGGGTGTGGGGAATAAGTTTTGAAATCAATAGTGTGGGGCGGGGGGGGGGGGGGGTGAAAAAATGTTAAGGGCTCCTGACCTAAAAGAATGTGAAATTATGAAAAATTTCCCGCACAATCAGTTGTATTGGAATTGTCTCAGCATTTTTGGTGGGGGTGTGGGGAATAAGTTTTGAAATCAATAGTGTGGGGCGGGGGGGGGGGGGCTGAAAAAATGTTAAGGGCTCCTGACCTAAAAGAATGTGAAATTATGAAAAATTTGACAACAAGGTGAAACTGGCAATGACAAGATGAAACTGTCTATGACAAGATAAAACTGGTAATGACAAGATGAAACTGGTAATGACGAGATGAATCTGTCCGTGACAAGATGAAACTGGTAATGACGAGATGAATCTGTCCGTGACAAGATGAAACTGGTAATGACGAGATGAACCTGTCCGTGACAAATTGTTCTGTAAACTTTAGGCTATGCACACTTTTGTATTCTCTGCGTGTGTGTTTGTATGTTTTTGTTTTAAGACCTCTCCGGTGACCGTCTTGTCATATGTACCTCTTCAGGAAGCAATCCATTTTTACATGAAGAAATGTTCGTAAATATCCTCATATATCTTATATACATTTGTTTCCCCATTAATAAATCTTGAAGCATTGTAGTTCAACGCATGATTAGTATGTAGAATACGGTAACTAAACGTAGTCCGACGCGTCATTAGTATGTAGAATACGGTGCCTAAATCTTGCTGACACAAACATTTGTGTAGACGATTTCGTGTATCTGTGCGTTGTTGGCGTAGATGACATCACTGTCGGCGTCCGGCCGTTTCTTCTTGTTGTACAGACCGGAAGTCGGCCTCCAGCCTTGGAGCTGCAGGAACGGATTACCGGGCATCCATTTTTTCCACATGGAGGATTTCGCAGGATATGACGCCACGTCTATTTGTGCCGGGCCGACAGCTTGGGGGGAATCGGCGGCTATGTTGACGTTGATGTATAGATCATCACTGGGGGCGCTGTGGAGATAGTGAAAATTTTAATAATTTAGTTAAACTAGAACCATAACATTTAGTATTGTTACAAAGTAATAAGATACACATTATACATATGTATATATATCTATATATTTTTTTTTTTATTTTTTTTTGCTGGCATCCGTCCGTTGTTGTATGTGACGATGGAGTGGGCTTCGGAGGACGAAATCCACATGGCCTGGGATTATTCTTCAAGGATTATAAGCTGGTTCCCAACAGCAAATCGCCTCTCTCCACGCCGCTGGATAACCCAAGGGAACATCATTGGATGATACAGCTTGGCACCAGTGACGTCGCAGGAGTTGTCGGAATATTTCATTGTACCAATGTTATCCGCCTTTCGGGACTCCATCTCCGGGTTTGATTTCAGAGTTTCCTTCTCTTAGATGAGTTGCCGTCCAAGGTTAACGAGTCCCATCCACCCGGGGTGCTGATGGTGTTTTTGCTTGACTGAGCTCTGGCTGAAATTGAACTCGAGACCACCAACTTGAGATCTGCTCAGTTTAGACCACTTGGCCATGTATATATATATACTATTTAAAAACGTATCCAAAGACTTTGATTTTTGCCTAGTTGCATATTAAGTAGGATAGGACTCGGGCAGACTCAAAATGGTGGCTCTTCAAAGTAAATGAAGCTCCCGTTGGGAATCTCCGATGCGACAGATCTAGTAGGCCGGCAGTGCACCCAATCTGCTCAAGAAACTAGTAAGGAACAAATTAGATGGATCAGCAGCTGTAGCTTCCCACTGTGCCTACCCGGTAGAAGCGGACTGGACAGCCAAATATGCTGACTGCAGAAAGGATGCCATGGAAATTGTTTCACCCAATGTTGAAACCCATGTGTGTTATATCTTCTTCATTGACATTTAACTGCAGACTTTGTGTCTCGGAATGAACCACGGTAACAAATGTTGAACACATCTGAGAATCAACACATCTTTAAATCTACATACAATGTGTTCAACAGCTGATCGGCTTTGAATCTATTGTAATGTCGTCAATTCATGATTGGCTATGAATCTATTGTAATGTCGTCAATTCATGATTGGCTATGAATCTATTGTAATGTCGTCAATTCACGATTGGCTATGAATCTATTGTAATGTCGTCAATTCATGATTGGCTATGAATCTATTGTAATGTCGTCAATTCATGATTGGCTATGAATCTATTGTAATGTCGTCAATTCATGATTAGCTATGAATCTATTGCAATGTGGTCAATTCCTGATTAGCTTTGAATCTATTGCAATGAGGTCAATTCCCGATTGGCTATGAATCTATAGCATTGTTTTCAATTCCTGATTAGCTTTGAATTTATTGCAATGTGGTCAATTCCTGATTGGCTATGAATCTAACGCAATTGGGTCAATTAATTATTAGCTTTGAATCTATTGCAATGTCGTCGATTCCTGATTTGACTTTAATTTATTGCAATGTGGTTAAAGTCTGATATTCTTTTTACAAAATATTTCAAGTTAAATTGTAACATCGGTGGAGGCAACAAGACGGCGATGTAGAAAATGAAGTCTTAGTGTTAAGGTTTAAGCCTTACTATGACAAGCAATGCCACATAAATATTCCCTACTCCCGATTTGGAGACCGGAATAGAAATTTGATAGTTTGCAGCTAGATTAAGGGAAAGACTAAATGTTGGTATTTAAAAAAAAAAAAACATGAAATCAACAATGCGCCAAGAACGACCTGCAACATTTCCCAGATGTGAAAATTGATACATGTTGGTTACATGTAGGTTATATATATACCAAGCTGGGGGAATGGAGTTCGATCCCCAGAAACGACTAGAAAGGCACACAAACAATCCACAGCACCCCGGGTGGATGGGACACCCCGGGTGGATGGGTCACCCCGGGTGGATAGGACAGCACGTGTGGATGGCCTCGGGTGAACGGGACTCGCTAATCGTGGATGGGAACTCATCGAATCTTCTAAGAGAAGGGGAAAATCTGAAATCAAACCCGGAGATGGAGGCCCGTGGGCGGTATGGCATTGACACTATGAAAATTCCGACATCTCCTGTGATGTGGAGCGCAAAAGAGCGCAGTGAGACGCACAAGACCCACTGCTGGTCATCTACTGCCTCCTGGTCTATTTCCAGTTGTCTTGACTAAGTCTTGCCATCGGATCAATAAATAGGCAAGGACGAAAGAGTGAGGCTGGCGAACTGAGCAACTCTCCCTCACTTTAAAGAAAATACAGTCCCCTTTTGCGATAACTTAATCACTTACGTATGAGGGGAAATAAAACTCAACTAGGAATACATGTTCCTTCGCCGAGAGACCCATTGCCAACAACAGCTGACCATCATATCATCCTTTTCAATTCTTGGAACACGTGACTTCTGGAGCCATGTCCCCTTGACCAACCCACGTACGCATCCAGGGGGGGGGGCGCGGGGGAGGTGCAGTACGGTCTGTTTCGGACCATACTTTAAATAGTTTCTCGTCTAGAGAAGACTTACTCAATTCCATCAAACTCAGAGCCCCAGCTGATAGCACTCTGTACGTTACGGCGATTCTCCGCGTCGGTCACTTTGCTGTGTATCGGTGAGACCTCGAGGATCTGAATTTCCCCCACTATCACTCCTGCCGGACATTCGCCTGACGTAACGCAGTGAGAATTATTCCCCAGTGGGTCATTCTTTGACAGTTGGGAAAGTTTTCTCCTGGAAAAAAAAAATTAGACTAAAAACGTGTATTCAAATATTAAGTTCTAATTCTAAGAATTAGCATATTTCATTCAACTCTTAATCTAAAAGATATTGCTAAGGAACGTACTACTGGCCGCTTAAATAATGCTCGATGCTGCTGGGTGCCGCCCGTGGCTAGACCGGGGGAAATGGTGCTTGGTTAGGCGAGGTCAATATTATTACAAAGCTGTTTTTGAATAAATAATGTTAATTTTGTTATGTAATCTTTTTAATGTCATATGTATTTGTTTTGTATTTTTTTTTTTTTGGTGATAATTTTTATGTGAAGCGTGGTGGCCTAAATAGTCCTAAGCTATCAGTAGGGTACCGCGTTATATAAGACCACTGTAATAGTAATGATAAATTATAATATTTATTTGAAAGCAATTGTACCTACAATGATAGTCGGCTGATCCATGATTACCTTTAAACTGAAAATAGCGTCTTTAAAATTTTATAAGATGAAACAATCCTCCTTTATTTAGCTTGACCTACTTACATTTCGACCTTTTCCCTGGACCGCCACGGCCTGTGGAGTAGAACCGTAATGGCTGACAGGATAATGATGACCACAAGACCCGCCCCTCCCACCACTAGGACCCACCAGACGAGACGCTGTCTAGGGCCCTCGGCGAAAGTTTCACTTGGGCTTGGGGTGGCCTTCTGGTCAGCACCCGTCTCAACAGTCTGCGCCTTGATATCGCCATCTAGACTTGAAGATCCTGAGCTTCTCCGCCGAACATGCCTCTCCACGCCACCGCAGTTGTTGCCTATGCGACACGCATGCTCTGGAAGTAAGCGTACAGTTTCCTTGTCAACGGAGTAACTCTGGGATACGCTTGGGAGATCCGGCTCTCGCGCATCGCCTGGTAGCGTTACAGTTAGTCTCAGGCCCCTCCAGCCGATGCACCGCCCGTCCGCGGTCAACACGTGCAGTCCGATGGAGTAGGCGACGTCCGGTTTCAGGTGGTTGACGGCGTGGAAGCGACGCCCGGATTCCACTGTCACGCACGTCTCGCCTGTGTGGTTGTCACTGACCAGAACAAGCCAGTGTCTCACTTTGAACTGTAGGCTCTCGGCTGTCCAGCTCACGTTTAGGATGCTGTGGGTTTTAGCCACGGCTCGTAGTTGGAATTCACTGGAATCCTCGAAGGAAGAGACTGTCATTTAAAAAGAGAAATACACTGTTAACATTTCTACGTTGGACATCCACGCACAAACATAGCGACACATGGCGTAATCAAATTGAGACGTGTATGGATTTAAGGAGACTGGATTCCAATAAATTGAAGGAGAGTGGGATATGTAATAAAGGTCCAAGGGAAAATCCAGAGATGTCAGGTTTTGAGAGTTTCGAGAGATATTAATAATTTAGTTTTAAAATTCCCCATTCAAGTATAAAAATGTCAAGATATCTAAATATTTATTTATTGACTACGCTGCTTTTTTCAGTTAGGCCTATGTGCCATATTATGCAATTGAATGGAAAGTATCAACACGGGAAAATAACATACACACTTCGAAAAAGTTGACATCACTGTTTTTTTTCCCCCTTTGAACCTTTCTAAATATACGAAGGCTGGATTTCAGGGAGCTTAAGAAGAGTGTGACTTTTTTTATTTAGGAAGGCTGGACATGAAAGGAACTTTTAAAGAGAGTGGATGGGTCTACTTTCAAGCCAAGGGTCTCTTTCTTTAAGTGACTCGGACAACAATAGTTTCAAAGCCAGTTGACTCTTTATTTTATCTGAGTTTGTTGTTGTGCGAGCGCGTTTTGGGGGGGGGGGGG
>CAXITT010000665.1:318328-337089 GCA_964033795.1 Lymnaea stagnalis | reverse complement strand
AAGTAGCGTCAAGTTTCTATGATGACTGGAAGTAGCGTCAAGTTTCTATGATGACTGGAAGTAGCGTCAAGTTTCTATGATGACTGGAAGTAGGGTCAAGGTTCTATGATGACTGGAAGTAGCGTCAAGTTTCTATGATGACTGGAAGTAGCGTCAAGTTTCTATGATGACTGGAAGTAGCGTCAAGTTTCTATGATGACTGGAAGTAGCGTCAAGTTTCTATGGTGACTGGAAGTAGCGTCCAGTTTCAAGTTTCTATGATGACTGGATGTAGCGTCCAGTTTCAAGTTTCTATGGGGACTGGAAGTTGCGTCCAGTTTCAAGTTTCTATATAACTGGAAGTAGCGTCCAGTTCAAGTTTCTATGATGACTGGAAGTAGCGTCCAGTTTCAAGTTTCTATGGTGACTGGAAGTAGCGTCCAGTTTCAAGTTTCTATGGTGACTCGAAGTAGCGTCCATTTTCAAGTTTCTATGATGACTGGAAGTAGCGTCCAGTTCAAGTTTCTATGATGACTGGAAGTAGCGTCCAGTTCAAGTTTCTATGATGACTGGAAGTAGCCCATTAATTCGGCTCGTTTCTTATTTATCGCTACCTACATTTACATATCGCCCTACATTCGGCTACTGGGCTTTTTACACAAAAAAATGATGTAATTATCCACTTACCAGAAGGTGTAATGAAAATCAGAAGAGTTTTCAGAAGTATTGTACTGTACAAATAGATGTGCATGACAGGTGATTTGGGTCGAAATTGAACTCCTGCCATCATATGTCATGTAGTCTATACTCAAAACACAGAGCAGGCAAGGCCCACATGAATGATTTATGTCCCTTGATCATCCGCCATGTTACTCACTTGATTCAAGAGGTTGTGTCCCCTACTTCAGACATGACCACTTAGGCACACCATTACACGCGCTCCTCTTCGACTGTGAGATCGTAAACATTTATTTCTTTAAATAGCAATAGCTCAATACAATTCAACAGCACGATCGCAAAATTCAACAACTTCATAAATCAATTGTAAAATTGCTCAAATTTGCAGACCGACTTTAAAATATGTCCATCATTTAGTTTTCCCTTTGTTAAAGATGACAAAAATTGTGAAGCACTGATTATGAGGGAAGAGGAAGAAATTATAATCACTTACCACTCTTGACTGTTTCACAAGAGATCCAAATACAATTATTTTGGTAGTGTGATTATACCAACAAGATAAACATTGGTTTAATGAATTAGCTTTCATTGTTAACAAACATCAATTTTTGAACACAACTTTAAACTTTCTTATCACACATTTCATATCAAGGCATGTGTGGGAGTTGGGGGGGGGGGGTAAGTCTATCAGTAAGGTCCTTAAAAACTAGAAGACTCGCAGAAGTACACTGTCTTAACACCGTCTTAACACCGTCTTAACATTGTCTTCACTGTTAACAAACATCAATTTTTGAACACAACTTTAAACTTTCTTATCACACATTTCATATCAAGGCATGTGTGGGAGTTGGGGGGGGGGGTATGTCTATCAGTAAGGTCATTAAAAACTAGAAGACTCGCAGAAGTACACTGTCTTAACACCGTCTTAACACCGTCTTAACATTGTCTTAACACTGTCTTAACAACGTCTTAACAACGTCTTAACACTGTCTTAACACTGTCTTAACACTGTCTTAACACAGTCTTATCACTGTCTTAACACTGTCTTAACACTGTCTGGTGGTTTCATGCGTCATAATTAGTCATTGATACTACGTCATTTAGGGATATATTTTTTTTCGGGGGTGGGTGTTATTGCAATAACAGAATGCGGTCTGATCGTGTGCAACAACAGAAGGCGGTCTGATGGTGTGCAACAACAGAATGCGGTCTGATCGTGTGCAACAACAGAAGGCGGTTTGATGGTGTGCAACAACAGAAGGCGGTCTGATGGTGTGCAACAACAGAAGGCGGTCTGATGGTGTGTAACAACAGAAGGCGGTCTGATGGTGTGAAACAACAGAAGGTGGCCTGATGATGTGCAACAACAGCAGGCGGTCTGATGGTGTGCAGCAACAGAAGGTAGTCTGATGGTGTGCAACAACAGAAGGCGGTCTGATGGTGTGAAACAACAGAAGGTGGTCTGATGGTGTGCAACAACAGAAGGCGGTCTGATGGTGTGCAGCAACAGAAGGTAGTCTGATGGTGTGCAACAACAGAAGGCGGTCTGATGATGTGCAACAACAGAAGGCGGTCTGATGGTGTGCAACAACAGAAGGTAGTCTGATGGTGTGCAACAACAGAAGGCGGTCTGATGGTGTGCAACAACAGAAGGCGGTCTGATGGTGTGCAACAACAGAAGGCGGTCTGATGGTGTGCAGCAACAGAAGGCGGTCTGATGGTGTGCAGCAACAGAAGACGGTCTGACGTTGACACAATGAAAATTCTGGCAACACCTGCCACGAGGAACGAATAAAGAGCACAGTGAGACCCAAGAAACACTGGTGGTCATCTACTGCATCCTGGTCTGTCTCACAGTCCTGTTGACCATGTCTTGTCATTGGTCATCTACTGCATTCTGGTCTGTCTCACCGTCGTGTTGACCATGTCTTGTCATTGGCCATGTACTGCATCCTGATCTATCTCACAGTCGTGTTGACCATGTCTTGTCATTGGTCATTTATTGCATCCTAGTCTAACTCCCAGTTGTGTTGACCATGTCTTGCCATTGGTCATCTACTGCATCCTGGTCTGTCTCACAGTCGTATTGACAATGTCTTGCCATTGGTCATTTATTGCATCCTAGCCTAACTTCCAATTGTGTTGACCATGTCTTGCCATTGGTCATCTATTGCATCCTAGCCTATCACACAGTCATCTTGACCATGTCTTTCCATTGGTCATCTATTGCATCATAGCCTAACTCCCAGTCGTATTTGCCCAATGCTTGCCATTGGTCATTTATTGCGTCCTAGCATATCACACAGTCATCTTGACCATGTCTTTCCATTGGTCATCTATTGCATCCTAGCCTAACTCCCAGTCGTATTTGCCCAATGCTTGCCATTGGTCATTTATTGCGTCCTAGCCTATCACACAGTCATCTTGACCATGTCTTACCATTGGTCATCTATTGCATCCTAGCCTAACTCCCAGTCGTATTTGCTCAATGCTTGCCATTGGTCATTTATTGCGTCTTAGCCTATCACACAGTCATCTTGACCATGTCTTTCCATTGGTCATCTATTGCATCCTAGCCTAACTCACAGTCGTATTTGCTCAATGCTTGCCATTGGTCATTTATTGCGTCCTAGCCTATTACACAGTCATCTTGACCATGTCTTTCCATTGGTCATCTACTGCATCCTAGCACTCCCAGTCGTCAAAATGGTCAAAGACGAGATGGCTAGGCTAACGAATTCAGCTACTCTCCCTCACTTTAAACAACATTCATCACAAGTCAAAGCAACAACTCAAGTAGATCACTGACTTGGTACTGTTAGCATGCGACAGGAACAACATAAGTTTTATTTTAAAATACGTCATAATGAGAGAAGATGATTGTAGGTTAAATAACATAAGAATGTCAAGGTTCAATTGAGCTATGTGCGTTCTTCTTAAAAGATATTTTACTACAATTATTGCACTTTGTCTCCATGAGTTGAGACTTGTCTTCACTAGGTGAGACTTTGTCTCCATGATGTGAGACTTCGTCTCTATGAGGTGAGACTTCGTTTCTATGAGTTGAGACTTCGTCTCCATGAGGTGAGACTTCGTCTCTATGAAGTGAGACTGTGTTTCTACGAGGTGAGACTTTGTCTCCACGAGTTGAGACTTTTTGTCCATGAGATGAAACTTTGTGTCCGTAAACTGAAACTTTGTCTCCATGAGATGAAACTTTGTGTCCATAAGCTGAGACTTTGTCTCCATGAGATGAAACTTTGTGTCCATAAGCTGAGACTTTGTCTCCATGAGATGAAACTTTGTGTCCATAAGCTGAGACTTTGTCTCCATGAGATGAAACTTTGTCTCCATAAGTTGAGACGTGTTTCCACAAGGTGAGACTTTGTGTCCATGAGATGAGACTTTGTCTCGATGAGTTGAGACTATGTATTCATGAGATGAGACTTTTGACAGGAATTTGAGACCGCTTGAATGAGGTCAATTGTTCTGGCTATACGAAATCACCCAATTTGCCTCCCCCGACAGGACCTGGGCGACTCCACCACAAAAGGTAGTGGGCGCCTTCCTCACGTCTGGACTTGGGCGCCTTCCTCACGTCTAGGCTTGGGCGCCTTCCTCACGTCTAGGCTTGGGCGCCTTCCTCACGTCTAGGCTTGGGCGCCTTCCTCACGTCTGGGCTTGGGCGCCTTCCTCACGTCTGGGCTTGGGCGCCTTCCTCACGTCTGGGCTTGGGCGCCTTCCTCACGTCTGGGCTTGGGCGCCTTCCTCACGTCTGGGCTTGGGCGCCTTCCTCACGTCTAGGCCTGTGTACGTGGTTTAGTATTAGTGTTTGTTTTATCTTTTTTTTATTACATTAATAATATTTTCTTAAAATTTTTATTATAACATTTTCGTTAACTTTCTAATGTAACATTATCTTATACTTTTTAATGTATCATGGTCGTATACTTTTGAATGAAGCACTTTCGTGTTTACATTTAATAGCTAAGTTTTTAACCTCTTATGTTGGTTGCAGCCGGACATCCTGCATTCTGCTCGACCACTGGGTTTCTCCACCGTATAAATAATTGTTTCAATCCTGAAATGAGTCATGCCAATGTCAGGACATGTTCTATTTTTACTCTCATTCCCACGTGACGTAATGATTTAAATCTGATTGTTTTAAAAAGTAGGACTCTTTGTTCGTGATGTAGTGTAATGGCTGGTTGACAGGATTGATTGTTTGTGACAGGATCGATTGTTTGTGACAGGATTGATTGTTTGTGACAGGATGGATTGTTTGTGACGGGATTGAATGTTTGTGACGGGATTGATTGTTTGCGACAGGATTGATTGTTTGTGACAGGATTGTTTGTTTGTGACAGGATTGAATGTTTGTGAGGGATTGATTGTTTGTGACAGGATTGATTGTTTGTGACAGGATTGATTGTTTGTGACAGGATTGATTGTTGTGACGGGATTGATTGTTTGTGACGGGATTGATTGTTTGTGACAGGATTGATTGTTTGTGACAGGATTGATTGTTTGTGACAGGATTGAATGTTTGTGAGGGATTGATTTTTTGTGACAGGATTGATTGTTTGTGACAGGATTGATTGTTTGCGACGGGATTGATTGTTTGAGACAGGATTGATTGTTTGTGACAGGATTGATTATTTGTGACAGGATTGAATGTTTGTGAGGGATTGATTTTTTGTGACAGGATTGATTGTTTGTGACAGGATTGATTGTTTGCGACGGGATTGATTGTTTGAGACAGGATTGATTGTTTGTGACAGGATTGATTGTTTGTGACAGGATTGATTTTTTGTGACAGGATTGATTGTTTGTGACAGGATTGATTGTTTGTGGACGGGATTGATTGTTTGCGACTGGAATGATTGTTTGTGACGGGATTGATTGTTTGCGACGGGATTGATTGTTTGTGACAGTGTTTCCAGTTTGTTAGAGTGTTTTATGTTTGTGAGAGCGTTTCATGCTTGTGTTGTGAGTATTTCCTGTTGAGTTGAACGGTGTGCATAATGTGATCCTAAATCTGCTCCTGGCATTTTTTTGCTGAGAAATATCTGCGGCAAACAAGATCCCGATCCATGGATTCTCAACATTGTTAACAGAAAAGCCTGTTGTTGGTGGTGTTGTTGTGGTTGTTGTTTTTTTAACTCCATGAATACCTAAATGTTTCGTTTAGCAGGATGGTGTCTATTAGCAGAGTTTTAGGTCAAGTCCACGAAACCTTCAGAGATGCAGACAATGGTATCCGTTTACGGAAATTGATTAGAAGCTGTGCAACGTTCCTTGCAACACCACGCAAACACGAACTCACATACACACACAGGTGCACCCACACACACAATTTCGATGCTTGTAAGTCAGTATATGTTAAAATTCAGTCCTTTATTTTTTTTTATCATGTTGATGACGTATATCTCTTGTAGGTTCATACATGTAATTATTAAGGGGCGTCTATACGGGGGGGGGGGAGAAAACTAGTGTATTATCTACAGTACTTCATTCTTAGTATCATGTTGATGACGTATATCTCTTGTAGGTTCATACATGTAATTATTAAGGGGCGTCTATACGGGGGGGGGGGGAGAAAACTAGGTTATTATCTACAGTACTTCATTCTTAGGTTGGGTGGTTCATTCTGAAGATCATTTAGAAGTTCATTCGGAAAATCCGTCAGAAATTCCTTCAGAAGATCATTCAGTACTTCATTCAGAAGATCAATCAGTACTTCATTCAGAAGATCATTCAGTACTTCATTCAGAAAATCATTCAGTACTTCATTCAGAAGATCATTCAGTACTTCATTCAGAAGATCATTCAGTACTTCATTCAGAAGATCATTCAGTACTTCATTCAGAAGATCATTCAGTACTTCATTCAGAAGTCTATTCAGGACATCATTTAGAAGTTCATTCAGAAGATCATTAGAAAATGATCAAGAAGATCATTCCGGATTCAAAAGTCGACGCTTGGAGCTGAAGCTGTGAAGTTGTTTCATATAGATGCAAAGGAACGAACTATTGTTTAAATTTAAAGTAAACAAATTACTATCACAACTTGCTGTTAACAGGGGTCTCAAACTCAAATGAGGTAGAGATTTAGAAACCAACCTAATAAATGAGGCTGCAGCAGTCAGAGAATGAGTTACCGAATTATGAATTAATTTATGAGGTATGAAAAATCTATTGCTCGATAATTTAAAATAATAATGTAACATGTGACCCTCCACGATGGTCTCAGTCGTATGTCACCAAAGCTAGTTTTGTGTGAGACGGTTGGTAACATTGACCTTTTTGGCTGCGATTGAATGCTACATAATCAACAAACATGTTGTCTACAGTTTTAGTTATATCAAATAGATCTACATCAATTTTGGTTCAAACAAAAGCAAATGACTGCACATGCTTATACTTAATACTTATGCTTGTCTGTTCCAACACATTGGGCCAGCAAGGCTTTAAAACGCGAATATTGAGCATCGCGTTACCTTTAAACTCCACAAATAGACCCGGCCGTCATCCCGTCCCCCCTAGACTCCACAAGTAGACCCGGCCGTCACATTGCGTATCATTGATAACGGCATTATATCCTTGGTAAGAACATAAAGTTCCCGATGATCTAAAGTAAAAGTATCCAGCTAATAAATGCTATGGAAATAGTGGACGGTCACCTAATAGATGGGGAAAACGCGCGGGCCGCATTAACACTATATTTTGTTATCAGGTATGGGGCCGCAAAATATCGTCTTGCAAATGGCCGCTAGTTTGAGACCCCTGGTCAGCTACACTGATAATAATAATAATTTTTTAGATGTGGGGAATTTTGGGAGTTCGCCCCCCGGCTTTCATGCAGTCAAGGCTCACCACACCCTGGTGAAAAATTGTGTACACATTACAGTGAATAAATATTCAGTAAATTATTAAAATTTGATTTAAAACAGGTCTGTACGTTTGACATGATGGGGTAGACCTCTAGAATCACATATTGCCTTAAACCACATGTGTCTTTGAGCTGAGGTGAGTTCTCATAGGGTGTCATAGGCTACTGTACCACATGTGTTTGTGATGAGGTGAGTTCTCATAGGGTGTCATAGGCTACTGTGCCACATGTGTTTGTGTTGAGGTGAGTTCTCATAGGGTGTCATAGGCTACTGTGCCACATGTGTTTGTATTGAGGTGAGTTCTCATAGGGTGTCATAGGCTACTGTGCCACATGTGTTTGTGTTGAGGTGAGTTCTCATAGGGTGTCATAGGCTACTGTACCACATCTGTTTGTGATGAGGTGAGTTCTCATAGGGTGTCATAGGCTACTGTGCCACATGTGTTTGTGTTGAGGTGAGTTCTCATAGGATGTCATAGGCTACTGTACCACATGTGTTTGTGTTGAGGTGAGTTCTCATAGGGTGTCATAGGCTACTGTACGACATGTGTTTGTGATGAGGTGAGTTCTCATAGGGTGTCATAGGCTACTGTACCACATGTGTTTGAGCTGAGGTGAGTTCTCATAGGATGTCATAGGCTACTGTACCACATGTGTTTGTGATGAGGTGAGTTCTCATAGGGTTTCATAGGCTACTGTGCCACATGTGTTTGTGTTGAGGTGAGTTCTCATAGGATGTCATAGGCTACTGTACCACATGCGTTTGTGATGAGGTGAGTTCTCATAGGATGTCATAGGCTACTGTACCACATGTGTTTGTGTTGAGGTGAGTTCTCATAGGGTGTCATAGGCTACTGTACCACATGTGTTTGTGATGAGGTGAGTTCTCATAGGGTGTCATAGGCTACTGTGCCACATGTGTTTGTGTTGAGGTGAGTTCTCATAGGGTGTCATAGGCTACTGTGCCACATGTGTTTGTGTTGAGGTGAGTTCTCATAGGATGTCATAGGCTACTGTACCACATGCGTTTGTGATGAGGTGAGTTCTCATAGGATGTCATAGGCTACTGTACCACATGTGTTTGTGTTGAGGTGAGTTCTCATAGGGTGTCATAGGCTACTGTACCACATGTGTTTGTGATGAGGTGAGTTCTCATAGGGTGTCATAGGCTACTGTTAGGATGTCATAGGCTACTGTACCACATGTGTTTGTGTTGAGGTGAGTTCTCATAGGGTGTCATAGGCTACTGTACCACATGTGTTTGTGATGAGGTGAGTTCTCATAGGGTGTCATAGGCTACTGTACCACATGTGTTTGAGCTGAGGTGAGTTCTCATAGGGTGTCATAGGCTACTGTGCCACATGTGTTTGTGTTGAGGTGAGTTCTCATAGGGTGTCATAGGCTACTGTACCACATCTGTTTGTGATGAGGTGAGTTATCATAGGGTGTCATAGGCTACTGTACCACATGTGTTTATGTTGAGGTGAGTTCTCATAGGATGTCATTGGCTACTGTACCACATGTGTTTGTGATGAGGTGAGTTCTCATAGGGTTTCATAGGCTACTGTGCCACATGTGTTTGTGTTGAGGTGAGTTCTTATAGGATGTCATAGGCTACTGTACCACATGTGTTTGTGATGAGGTGAGTTCTCATAGGGCGTCATAGGCTACTGTGCCACATGTGTTTGTGTTGAGGTGAGTTCTCATATGGTGTCATAGGCTACTGTGCCACATGTGTTTGTGTTGAGGTGAGTTCTCATAGGATGTCATAGGCTACTGTACCACATCTGTTTGTGATGAGGTGAGTTCTCATAGGGTGTCATAGGCTACTGTGCCACATGTGTTTGTGTTGAGGTGAGTTCTCATAGGGTGTCATAGGCTACTGTGCAACATGTGTTTGTGTTGAGGTGAGTTCTCATAGGGTGTCATATCTGTTTGTGATGAGGTGAGTTCTCACTGGCTACTGTGCCACATGCGTTTGTGCTGAGTAATCATATAGCTACACTTCCACATGTGTTTTTGTTGAGGTGAGTTCTTGTTTGCTGCTGTGCCACACCAACCATAAGCCCTCTGGTAGGTGTGTGTGTATGGGTGAACTGGCGTATTCGGTAACCTCCTCTTTCGGCCATTAGCTACATGTTCATCATGGAGGTACAGTGGTCGAGTGACCCATCTCCCAAAGGCGACACTGGCCAGGCCACCGGGACATGAGCATGCTGTCATGGTTTGCTTGACCCGCGATCTTCATGTCTGTATCAACCAACTGAATGTAGCATCCTAGCTTTACGTCGACCTCGACCTCATATAGAACATATAGAACGGCAGCGTGCTTGCAGACGTAATGATCAATGTGCTGACTGATGGTTGCTAACACAAAAGAACACAATCCAGCGGTTCCTTTTTTTTCCTTTATAAAAATAACCATGACCGCCGCTGAGACTCAGGCATTTCTATTTTTAGCTTTAATCTCACCATGACAGTGACGTCAACGTTTTCACCCCCCCCCCCATGGTGACGTCATGAGAGTGACGCTCTCAAGTGCATTGAACAGTGTGGTTTGATTGGTTTGAATGAGTTGCTTCCCTTTGACTGTGACGGCTGATACTCTGACGTGGATGTCATCTAGAGGATGATCTAAGGCTCTGACATGCGAGAGATGCCCCACATCATGAGCCTGATGACGCGGTACATTCTATTTGATGACAATTTTANGGGGGGGGGGGGGGGGGTGATGTTGGATACTCAGATTTCATAAGTAATGAAACGTTAAAATTGGGAGGTTAAAGGTCAAGCAGAGGGATACCCATGCATCTACACTTAGTCTTGTCATTAGATACTAGAGCCCTTACATACATCTATACTGGCCATGAAAAGCTGGGCTTTGTTTGAACATCGAGTATGTAATGTCCATGTTGTAATGTCCACGGTGCAATGTCCATGTTGTAATGTCCATGTTATAATGTCCATGTTTTAAAGTCCATGGTGAAGTGTGTGTTGGTTAGCAAATCATGACTCTAGATAATATTATATACCCACTTGCATTCATCAAACCTTTTATGTTCGTAATTCTAAAGTGTTCTTCAATAACTACTAAATACATTTTTTTTTAAATTTCTATTGAATCTGAGTGCTAAAAATCTTGCAGGAAAAAAATGTGAAATTAAATGTCTTTATACTGTGGCTTGGTGTGTAGTTTTGTCATGTGGCTTTGTGGTGTGGCTTTGGCATGAGGCTTCGTGGTGTGGCTTTGTCATTTGGCTTTGTCGTGTGACTTTGTCGTGTGGTTTTGTCGTATAGTTTTGTCGTTTAGCTTTGTTGTTTCACATTTTACAAAAAAACATGTTACAGGAAATATATAGCTCATGGTTCCGTTACAGAGTTTTTATTTCCCACACATTTTCAAGTTTATCAGAAACAGGACAGGGTGAAAATTGTCCAATTTCACGAATCCATCGGTGCATGGGTCCTGCTGGTTGAGACGGGGCCGTTGTCAGCAGCAGGTGCAGACAGGTCAAAAGCTCATCAAGTGAGGCTGCTCAACATTGTACTCTATCTCTAACATCTTCTCCCTTCTGATATTGCATTTACGAGATACAGCTTTGACAACTCAATGAAATAACATGTAAGGAAGTAGTGTTTCAATGTTAAAATTTGTACGGAAGAACACATTTTTTTTTAACTGACAATTTTTTTTTCCAGATAAATGTAAAGAAACTATTGAGCTAGACACAATCTGCAACAACCCTGGGGTATGACTGTACTTCTTTGTATTTAGGCCTCTGCGTGCCTGTCTTATGACGTCACTTCCTCTGTTGCGCGTTAGTTCGGCGCTCTCATTAGCGTTTCAAATGATCGACCAAACGTTTCGTTTTATCAAATTATCATCATCGTTTCACTTCATCAACTTATTAATCATGCGTTTTACTTCATCAAATTAGTATCTTTCGTTTAATTTCATCAATATCATCATTAGTCTCATTTCATCAACTTATTATCATTCGTATCATTAATTATTTTTATTTATCATCATCCAAGGTTCAGGCCAACTAGCAACTATTCAAAAATGATGAGAGATCCTTATGTCTTTTCGTTAAAGGACAACGTCTTATTTTTAAGGATAGTCCCAAAAGTAACTCTTAATAATTTTGACAGGTAATTTTTATCTCCCCCATTGTGAACAAGCAGACGGTAGCCAACCGTGACAAGCTATTTGCAATAAACAGTGGAACAAAATGGGCTTAGGCTTGACGAAATAAAAAGAGAAAATAATAGTTATACTTATACGTGACATTTTTTTGGTGAAATGCCTTCTTGGGGGAGAATATTATATTTATTCCCACGCTTATATTATACTTATTCCCTTACAACCGTAACTCATCTCTCTCTCCTCTCTCTCTTCTCTCTCTCCATCTCATTCTCTCTCCTATCTCTTCCTCACTTCGGGTAAATACCCTTTTCAGCAGACAATACAAAAGAAGAAAGGGCAAATTATTTGAAATTGAAACAAGTTTTCAAAGAACACTCTCTCAGTCTCTCAGTCTCTGTGTAGAACTCACATTGAGAGAGCTACATTATGATCTGGGAACACTAAATTTTTTAAAATTTCAAATAATTTTTGTTTGTATTGTCTGCTGACGAAGGCGACTTGCCGAATCGACCGTTTAGTGGTTCTGACTTATTTGCAAGGCTAAACATATCACCCGTCTAGATGGCAGTCACAGGCTCACGCTTATATTATACTTATTCTCATACAACCCTCCCATATATTCTCTGAAATGTATTCCACTCCTCTATCTTTCCTCTCCTCTCATTCCTCTCTCCCATCACTCTTTCCTCTCTCTATTTTCTCACCTCTCTCTCCTCTCTCTTCTATCTGTCTCCTCTCTCCCTCCCCTTTTTCTCCATTCTCTCCTCTCTCTCCGCTCTGTCGCATCGCCCTTTTCCCTCTGCCCTCATTCTCTCATCTTTCTCTCTCCTCTCTCTCTCCTCTAACCCTCTCTTTTTCTCTCTCCCTCTCTTCTGTCTATCTCCTCTGTTCATCCTTTCTCACTCTCGTTCTTCTCTCTCTCTCTCTCTCACTCTCTCACTCTCTCTCTTACTCTCTCACCTATCTTTCACTCCACTCTCTCTGGCTCCTGTAAAAGCCCCGCCTCCAAACCCACTAATCATCTTCAGTCCCACCCCTTTATAAGCTCCGCCTCCATATATGTTAGAATCATATTTAATTTCATCATATTTGTCCCCCATCCGTAATGGGTGCCATCGAAACTGACCGTCCCATTGGTCAAGCTGAATGTGTCTAAATACGGGACACGCCACTGACGGAGCACACGCTGTACCTGTGTGTTGAACTCTTGCACGCCTTCGGCAGTTTGTCTCTTAAATTTGGGGGATTTCAGTAACCCAGGGGCGTGAGCCCCTATCCACAACAGGCGGGGCCACAATCTCTCAACATCCACACCCTCTCTTGGGAATCGTTCAAACACGATATTCTCCTCCGTTGTGTTGCTGGCCCCAGATGATGGTGGTAGACTATCGGGATTGCCTCTGAGTGGGTGACCTGAGGGAACTCCAACATACCACAGCAGTCGCCGAGAGGGTTGCCGGGATAGACTTCCTTCTGGACGGATCTGCGATTGTTTCGTGTGACCTTGATCTAAGCTAAGTTGCAGTTCTCTGGCGTTACCTCCCCTCTCCGCGTTGTGAACACCGGAAGCTTCTCTTACTTCCGTTTGGGGGCTTAACAATGGGCTCGTATCTCTTTCATGCGGACCTGTATGAAAGCTTGTCATGTGCCTGACGTGTGGACCAGTACCGAGTCCCCCAAATCCTATGTTATTTATATATTTTACTGTTTCAGCTATTTCCCTTTGTTTTATTCCTGTGAAAGTGGAATCTTTAAAATTGAAAGCTTTTCCTGTAAAGATTGAGTAAATTGAGGGCCCATCCTCTTTTATAATAGGCGGTCCACCCTCAGGTTTAACTTCCAGAGGGAAATTCTCAACTATTTGAGACCCATTTTTGAAAAACGTGGAATTTCTGCCATCTAGCGTGAGCAGAAGGGATAGAAAAAGTTCAGGATTATTGTTTTTGGCTAAAGACGGCCCCGAGACGTCTCCAACCCTTTTGAACAGCCTTTCGGGGTTGTTCACGAATTTCGTTTGCCTCCCGGAATTCTCGGCCACTTTCCAGAGACTGTTGGAGTTGAAACCCTGATCCCTAAATGTTCCTACTCCGTCCCTCGGTATCAGATCTGCCAAGTGTTTCCAAAACGTCGTTTGTGTGTGGTTCCCTGCCCTTGTGTCTGAATCCTGGCGGCCGAAATTGGTGAGAACCTTGTTGACATCTAGGATCGTATCACGTGACGTAGACAAGTATTGACGCATGTTGAGAAACGGAAGTAGAAATTTGTTGCGGACCACGTTGAAATTGAAATCGTCGTGGATGCCAAGTCCCATAATCACGAGGGACTTGTTGACGTGGCGCAAAGCGTTGAGTAGGGGCTCTGTCAGGGGCAATTCTTGGGAAGGAAATACTTGAACGTACCTAACCTGGGGATGGAAATGCAAAACATATTGTAACATTGGATTGCAACATTGGATTGCAAAATTGGATTGCAACATAGGATTGCAGCATTGAATTGCAACATTGGATTTCAACATTGGATTGCAACATTGGATAGCAGCATTGGATTGCAACATTGGATTGCAACATTGGATTGCAGCATTGTATTGTAACATTGGATGGTAACATATTATTGTAATAAAATATTGTAGCATTAGATTGTAGAATTAGATTGTAAAATTCGGCTACACGTCTCACTCGATTACTGTAGACAGATGTTTCAAACGGCAGTGCTCTATGATTGAGAGGGCGTTCTTCTTCTAACTGTCCCGTCTTTTCATTTCAAGCCATCTTGCTTCCTCCACACGCGGTCCCTCACACGTGGCCCCTCACAAGCGACCCCGCACATGCTGACATGCTTTCCTTTCGCTCTAAACTAGCTGCCCGGATGTCAAATTAGATAAATGAATCTGAGGCTAATTTTGGTCAAAGGAAGATAACTCACATGGACGGTGTCTTGGCAAAGAGATCTGTTCTCATCCAAGAGATCTCTGCACGTCAGCCCAGTGATTTGGTGCATGCCTGTACAGCGTGCTTTCTTGGCTGGAGATGAGTTAGTGGGAAAGAGAGGTTGGTATGTGGAGGGGCATGAAACGATGGAGGTTGGTCGTAACATACATTATGTCATAGAAAATCAAATATAAAAAAACTTTTAAAAAACAGTCGGGGACAAAAAGTTTAAAATATAAATTTTAAAAAAGATTTTTTTAAAATTTAAATCAATTTTTAAATCTTTAAGAAAAATATGGATGTATATAAAAATACAATTTTCAATGAAATAGGGCAACTTATGTGTTGACTGATTGACCTAAGGGTGAATGGCTGACCTATGGATTGAATGATTTACTTTTAGGGTTAACGGATTGACCTTTGGATTGACTGATTGACCTAAGGGTGAATGGCTGACCTATGGATTGAATGATTTACTTTTAGGGTTAACGGATTGACCTTTGGATTGACTGATTGATCTATGGGTTGACTGATTGACCTAGGGTTTGACTGATGGACCTATCGGTTGACTAATGGACCTATGGGTTGACTGATTGACCTATGGTTTGACTGATTGACCTATAGTTTGACTGATTGACCTATGGGTTGACTCATTGAACTATGGGTTGACTGATTGACCTATGGTTTGACTGATGGATCTATGGGTTGACTGATTGACCTATGGTTTGACTGATTGACCTATTGGTTGCTAGAATTAACTATGCATTGATTGATACATGGATTAATTGCTTTATCTGTGGGTTCGACCATTGGCCCTTGGACCGACTGATAGACATGTGGGTCCATTGGATGTTGACTTAGGGTTGACTGATTGACCAACGGTTTAACTGATTGATGTATGGATTGGCTGATTAACATCTGGGTTGAGTGCTTGACATGTGTGTTGAATGATTGACCGAAATGTTGACTGATTGACTTATGCTTACTTATCCCGTACACAGTTCAACATCAGACCTTAGGGCCCCGTCGACCGTGTTGTTAGAGAGTAATATCACCATGGCGGCAAACACGTGCCTGATGAACGAGTCCCCCACAAAGTACAGCGTCGAGCCGTTGAGGAGGCCGCATGCCTCCTGGGAGCCGAACGTTTTAACCAGGCACCGCGCATCGTCGGGTCGCCACGTGGCGAACTCTGTGTGGACGGCCTGGCGCTCGTCATAGCACGTCGGACATCGGCATTCATCCACGGATAACGGCAGACATCTGTAAAAAGATGGATATTTTTGTTAAATATCTACTTTATTTTTTCCCCCGTTCTGAAAGCTCTGCTTATAAGAAAATGACAAAAGGATATCCATCAAACATTGTGTTGTTATGAAGTCCAGAATTGGATTAACTATCTATTTCTCTCAGTGCCAGTAAACGTATTTCCAGAAAACTGGGAATAGGCAGAACATCAGTTCTAGGGGTCTGATATCATATAATTAAAGACTAACTGGTAAAAATCAATACCGGTAGCGTTACTGAGGGGGTGGGGGAAGGGGTGTGGACCAAATCGAAAAGTGCAACTTGACCAGAGCTCCCTCTAGTCTATGTTGTACCAGATCTAAGCGAAATAAGAGAGGAGAGTTCAACCAGAGCAGGTTGTCACCATTACTCCAACCATTCCATAGTCCTACATTACTCCAACTATCCCTTAGTCCTACACTACTCCAACTATCCCTTAGGCCCACACTACTCCAACTATCCCTTAGTCCTACATTACTCCAACAATCCCTAAGACCTAAATTACTCCAACTATCCCTTAGTACTACATTACTCCAACTATCCCATAATCCTACACTACTCCAACTATCCCTTAGTCCTACACTACTCCAATTATCCCTTAGAACTACATTACTCCAACTATCCCTTAGTCCTACACTACTCCAACTATCCCTTAGGCCTACATTACTCCAACTATCCCTTAGTACTACATTACTCCAACTATCCCATAGTCCTACACTACTCAAACTATCCCTTAGTCCTTCACTACTCCAACTATCCCTTAGTACTACATTACTCCAACTATCCCTTAGTCCTACACTACTCCAACTATCCCATAGTCCTACACTACTCCAACTATCCCTTAGTACTACATTACTCCAACTATCCCTTAGCACTACACTACTTCAACTATCCCATAGTCCTACACTACTCCAACTATCCCTTAGTCCTACACTACTCCAACTATCCCTTACTACTACATTACTCCAACTATTCCATAGTCCTACACTACTCCAACTATCCCTAAGTCCTACACTACTCCAACTATCCCTTAGTATTACATTACTCCAACCATCCCATAGTCCTACACTACTCCAACTATCCCTTAGGCCTACATTACTCCAACTATCCCTTAGTACTACATTACTCCAACTATCCCTTAGTCCTTCACTACTCAAACTATCCCTTAGGCCTACATTACTCCAACTATCCCATAGTCCTACACTACTCCAACTATCCCTTAGTTTTACACTACTTCAACTAACCCATAGTCCTACACTACTCCAACTATCCCTTAGGCCTACATTACTCCAACTATCCCTTAGTACTACATTACTCCAACTATCCCTTAGTTCTACATTACTCCAACTATCCCTTAGTCCTACATTATTCCAATTATCCCTTAGTACTACATTATTCCAACTATCCCTTAGTATTACATTACTCCAACTATTCCATATTCCTACAATACTCCAACTATCCCATAGTCCTACACTTCTCCAATTAGCCCATATTCCTAAATTACTCCAACTATTCCATATTCCTACATTACTCCAACTATCCCTTAGTCCTACATTACTCCAACCATCCCTTAGTACTACATTACTCCAACTATCCCTTAGTCCTACATTACTTCAACTATCCCTTAGTACTTCATTACTCCAAAAATCCCATAGTACTACATTACTCCAACTATCCCTTAGTTCTACATTACTCCAACTATCCCTTAGTCCTACATTACTCCAACTATCCCTTAGTACTACATTACTCCAACTATCCCTTAGTACTACATTACTCCAACTATCCCTTAGTACTACATTACTCCAACTATCCCTTAGTCCTACATTACTCCAACTATCCCTTAGTACTACATTACTCCAACTATCCCTTAGTACTACATTACTCCAACTATTCCTTAGTACTACATTACTCCAACTATTCCATATTCCTACATTACTCCAACTATCCCATAGTCTTATATTATCCTGTTGTCACACAGACCAACATTGAGCTTGATATTATAAGTCATCCCACGTCATCGAACCAAAATTTCTCCTCTTGTCCTTGTAGTACTGATATCTCTTGTCCTTGCAGCGCCGAAATCTCTTGTTCTTGTAGCACTAATATCCTTTGTCCTTGTAGTACTGATATCTCTTGTCCTTGCAGCACTGATATCTCTTGTCCTTGCAGCACTGATATCTCTTGTCCTTGCAGCAGTGATATCTCTTGTCCTTTGAGCACTGATATCTCTTGTCCTTGCAGCACTGATATCTCTTGTCCTTGCAGCACTGATATCTCTTGTCCTTGCAGCACTGATATCTCTCGTCCTTTGAGCACTGATATCTCTTGTCCTTGCAGCAGTGATATCTCTTGTCCTTTGAGCACTGATATCTCTTGTCCTTGCAGCACTGATATCTCTTGTCCTTTGAGCACTGATATCTCTTGTCCTTGCAGCACTGATATCTCTTGTCCTTGCAGCGCCGAGATCTCTTGTCCTTGCAGCGCCGAGATCTCTTGTCCTTGTAGCACTGAGATCTCTTGTCCTTGTAGCCCCATGTTGGTGGAATTCAAGGATTCCAATATATCGACCCTTCAATGACCGGGATTTAAGAAAACTGACGGAGAACCTTGACTTGATGTCTTGTTTGGCGTCCAGCAAACTGACGGAGAACCTTGACTTGATGTCTTGTTTGGCGTCCAGCAAACTGACGGAGAACCTTGACTTGATGTCTTGTTTGGCGTCTAGCAAACTGACGGAGAACCTTGACTTGATGTCTTGTTTGGCGTCCAGCAAACTGACGGAGAACCTTGACTTGATGTCTTGTTTGGCGTCTAGCAAACTGACGGAGAACCTTGACTTGATGTCTTGTTTG
>CAXITT010000665.1:222175-292645 GCA_964033795.1 Lymnaea stagnalis | reverse complement strand
AGAGAGAGAGAGAGAGAGAAAGAGAGAGAGAGAGAGAGAGAGAGAGAGAGAGAGAGAGACAGAGGGGGAGAGAGAAAGAGAGAGCTTTATATATATAAGGAAGAGAGAGCGTGTCTGTAATGTGTCACATGGATAAAAAAAAATCAAGAATTGTGACGTTGACTTATTATCTAGTGATAGAAATATTGACAGATTCAGGTCCCAACTCTTAGAACTCATTGATAAACATGTCATTGATCTTGACAGACTTGACAGATATAAGGGGCAGGTAGGGTGTAGGGCTGTCTGAAGGCTTATTGAGGCCGGCATGTATAGTGTAAAATATTATCTGAAGGCCTATTGTTTTAAAGGCCGGCAGTTAGGGTATAAAAGGCCGCAGGTAGGCTGTAGGGCTGTCTGTAGGCCTTTTGTTTAAAGACAGATAGGTATAGGGTATAAGACGTCCGAAGGCCTATTGTTTAAAGGCCGGTAGTAATAGGGTATAATACTGTCTGAAGGCCTATTGTTTAAAGGCCGATAGGTATAGCGTATAAGACTATCTGAAGGCCTAAAGGCTGGTAGGCAGGGTATAAAAAGGCCGGCAGTTAGAGTGTAGGGCTGTCTGTAGGCCTATTGTTTTAAAGGCTGGCAGGTAGAGTGTAGGGCTGTCTGTAGGCCTATTGTTTGAAAGGCTGGCAGGTAGAGTGTAGGGCTGTCTGTAGGCCTATTGTTTTAAAGGCCGGCAGTTAGAGTGTAGGGCTGTCTGTAGGCCTATTGTTTTAAAGGCCGGCAGGTAGTGTGTAGGGCTGTCTGTAGGCCTATTATTTTAAAGGCCGGCAGTTAGAGTGTAGGGCTGTCTGTAGGCCTATTGTTTTTAAAGGCCGGCAGGTAGAGTGTAGGGCTGTCTGTAGGCCTATTGTTTTTAAAGGCCGGCAGGTAGAGTGTAGGGCTGTCTGTAGGCCTATTGTTTTAAAGGCCGGAAGGTAGAGTGTAGGGCTGTCTGTAGGCCTATTGTTTTAAAGCCCGGCAGGTAGTGTGTAGGGCTGTCTGTAGGCCTATTATTTTAAAGGCCGGCAGTTAGAGTGTAGAGCTGTCTGTAGGCCTATTGTTTTTAAAGGCCGGCAGGTAGAGTGTAGGGCTGTCTGTAGGCATATTGTTTTTAAATGCCGGCAGGTAGAGTGTAGGGCTGTCTGTAGGCCTATTGTTTTAAAGGCCGGCAGGTAGAGTGTAGGGCTGTCTGTAGGCCTATTGTTTTAAAGGCCGGCAGGTAGAGTGTAGGGCTGTCTGTAGGCCTATTGTTTTAAAGGCCGGCAGGTAGAGTGTAGGGCTGTCTGTAGGCCTATTGTTTTAAAGGCCGGCAGGTAGAGTGTAGGGCTGTCTGTAGGCCTATTGTTTTAAAGGCCGGCAGGTAGAGTGTAGGGCTGTCTGTAGGCCTATTGTTTTAAAGGCCGGCAGGTAGAGTGTAGGGCTGTCTGTAGGCCTATTGTTTTAAAGGCCGGCAGGTAGAGTGTAGGGCTGTCTGTAGGCCTATTGTTTTAAAGGCCGGCAGGTAGAGTGTAGGGCTGTCTGTAGGCCTATTGTTTTAAAGGCCGGCAGGTAGAGTGTAGGGCTGTCTGTAGGCCTATTGTTTTAAAGGCCGGCAGGTAGAGTGTAGGGCTGTCTGTAGGCCTATTGTTTTAAAGGCCGGCAGGTAGAGTGTAGGGCTGTCTGTAGGCCTATTGTTTTAAAGGCCGGCAGGTAGAGTGTAGGGCTGTCTGTAGGCCTATTGTTTTAAAGGCCGGCAGGTAGAGTGTAGGGCTGTCTGTAGGCCTATTGTTTTAAAGGCCGGCAGGTAGAGTGTAGGGCTGTCTGTAGGCCTATTGTTTTAAAGGCCGGCAGGTAGAGTGTAGGGCTGTCTGTAGGCCTATTGTTTTAAAGGCCGGCAGGTAGAGTGTAGGGCTGTCTGTAGGCCTATTGTTTTAAAGGCCGGCAGGTAGAGTGTAGGGCTGTCTGTAGGCCTATTGTTTTAAAGGCCGGCAGGTAGTGTGTAGGGCTGTCTGTAGGCCTATTATTTTAAAGGCCGGCAGTTAGAGTGTAGAGCTGTCTGTAGGCCTATTGTTTTTAAAGGCCGGCAGGGAGAGTGTAGGGCTGTCTGTAGGCCTATTGTTTTTAAATGCCGGCAGGTAGAGTGTAGGGCTGTCTGTAGGCCTATTGTTTTAAAGCCCGGCAGGTAGTGTGTAGGGCTGTCTGTAGACCTATGTTTTAAAGGCCGGCAGTTAGAGTGTAGGGCTGTCTGTAGGCCTATTGTTTTAAAGGCCGGCAGGTAAAGTGTAGGGCTGTCTGTAGGCCTATTGTTTTAAAGGCCGGCAGTTAAAGTGTAGGGCTGTCTGTAGGCCTATTGTTTTAAAGCCCGGCAGGTAGTGTGTAGGGCTGTCAGTAGGCCTATTATTTAAAGTCCGGCAGTTAGAGTGTAGGGCTGTCTGTAGGCCTATTGTTTTAAAGGCCGGCAGTTAGAGTGTAGGGCTGTCTGTAGGCCTATTGTTTTAAAGGCCGGCAGTTAGAGTGTAGGGCTGTCTGTAGACCTATTGTTTTAAAGGCCTCAGTTAGAGCGTAGGGCTGTCTGTAGACCTATTGTTTTAAAGCCCGGCAGGTAGTGTGTAGGGCTGTCTGTTGCTGTCAGTAGGCCTATTATTTTAAAGGCCGGCAGTTAGAGTGTAGGGCTGTCTGTAGGCCTATGTTTTAAAGGCCGGCAGTAGAGTGTAGGGCTGTCTGTAGGCCTATTGTTTTAAAGGCCGGCAGTTAGAGTGTAGGGCTGTCTGTAGGCCCATTGTTTTAAAGGCCGGCAGTTAGAGTGTAGGGCTGTCTGTAGACCTATTGTTTTAAAGCCCGGCAGGTAGTGTGTAGGGCTGTCTGTAGGCCTATTATTTAAAGGCCGGCAGTTAGTGTGTAGGGCTGTCTGTAGGCCTATTGTTTTAAAGGCCGTAAGTTAGAGTGTAGGGCTGTCTGTAGACCTATTGTTTTAAAGCCCGGCAGGTAGTGTGTAGGGCTGTCTGTAGACCTATTGTTTTAAAGGCCGCCAGTTAGAGTGTAGGGCTGTCTGTAGGCCTATTGTTTTAAAGACCGGCAGTTAGAGTGTAGGGCTGTCTGTAGACCTATTGTTTTAAAGGCCGGCAGTTAGAGTGTAGGGCTGTCTGTAGACCTATTGTTTTAAAGGCCTCAGTTAGAGCGTAGGGCTGTCTGTAGGCCTATTGTTTTAAAGGCCGTAAGTTAGAGTGTAGGGCTGTCTGTAGGCCTATTGTTTTAAAGGCCGGCAGGTAGTGTGTAGGGCTGTCTGTAGACCTATTGTTTTAAAGGCCGCCAGTTAGAGTGTAGGGCTGTCTGTAGGCCTATTGTTTTAAAGGCCGGCAGTTAGAGTGTAGGGCTGTCTGTAGACCTATTGTTTTAAAGGCCGGCAGTTAGAGTGTAGGGCTGTCTGTAGACCTATTGTTTTAAAGCCCGGCAGTTAGAGGGTAGGGCTGTCTGTGGACCTATTGTTTTAAAGGCCGGCAGGTAGAGTGTAGGGCTGTCTGTAGGCCTATTGTTTTAAAGGCCGGCAGTTAGAGTGTAGGGCTGTCTGTAGGCCTATTGTTTTAAAGGCCGGCAGTTAGAGTGTAGGGCTGTCTGTAGGCCTATTGTTTTAAAGGCCGGCAGGTAGAGTGTAGGGCTGTGTGTAGGCCTATTATTTTAAAGGCTGGCAGTTATTATAGAAAATGAGAAGTAAACTTTTTTTGTAACATTTGGACCCACCGGGTTTTTCCAGACCTGGAGTAAACAAACTGCACCCGGTTAAGCCCTAGTAATGTATATAATTATAAAGGCTTGGAGCGGGGCTCTCAGAGGCGTGGGGTCTTGGGCGGTCACCCCGCTAGCCACAACCTTGCGCCGGTCCTGCAGAAATGATAGGTTCGACCGTTCGAATTTAGATTCCTTTATGGAAATATTGAACTTTTGTTTACGTGTATGTGTGTGAGTGTGTGTGTGTGTGTGTTTGTGTGTATCTTTGTGTGTCAGTGTTGTAAGCACCGGGTTGCGCCAAATCTACCTTGACCATTAGTCTTACTACCTTGACCATTAGTTTTACTACCTTGAACATCAGTCTTACTACCTTGACCATTAGTCTTACTACCTTGACCATTAGTCTTACTACCTTGACCATTAGACGACTACTGTGTCCCTGTCAGCTACGCCGCTGTGTCCATGTCAGCTATGTAACTGCGTCCCAATCCGGAACCGCATTGTGTCCCTATCAGCTCCGCCACTGGTGTCCCGGTCAGCTCCGCCACCGGTGTCCCGGTCAGCTCCATAACTGCGTTCCCATTGAGGAACGCTTGTGTGTTCCTGTCAGCTACGCCCCTTTGACCCTTGCAGCTACGCCTTTGTGTCCCTGTCATCTACGCCACTGCCTAGGCCGTCCCGCATCCTTCTGTCCGAAGTTAACAATAACACGGAGAAGTCCAATTAGGACGTGAAATGGACATCTGACGACACAGCCATTATTTGTTCTGACGACACAGCCATTATTTGATCACAATGGAAACCGTTTCAGGCGAAATTGAACATGCCTGTGGCTGAGCTGGCTGAGTGGGGCTGCAATAATAGTGGCTTCGTTTGAAGCTGGTGTCTCTTTATTAGTACAAAAAAATGTAGGATCTTTCATGTTGAGCATTTCTATTATTATAAAACATTTTTATAAAGTCTTTGTATTTGAACTATACAGACGGCCTACACATTTATTTATTTATTTATTTTTATATCGGGGAAAACTATTTCGCATTACTTCAGTGCTACATTCCTCGCACGTATTTATTGGCTAGAGGGTTGCCCTCTATGGATTTCCACCAACACTGAAAACTGGGATCTAACCATACGTGGACAGAATCGATTTGTCTCCCTTTGAAAAAGTGGTGTCCCTTCTTGAAAGAGGGACAATTTTATTTCTCTTCGAGAAACGCTAGAAAAGTGAAACCAATAAGACTCCTACTCATAAGCCAGGTGTTGAATGTTTGAACTTATCAACACGTGAACATGTTTTGAACAATGGATAGAACACCTCGCGCCCGGACATGACACGCCGCTAGGAGGCGGTCGTCCAGAGGCGGATTCTCCGATAACCTTTCTTGTGGTTGCTTTTTGACGTGATTGTGTGCCTCACAATCCTAAAGGCTTGAATTTAGTTTTATTGATTTGTAAATTTTTTTTTATTTTAAAAAAGACAATATTGGATATCAGAAAACTCGAATATTGAAAGCAAGTATCATATTTTACCCTTTCCCCTAACTGTGGTGCTATGAATTAAACATAGACATTACGTTTGTTTTCAAATGTTTACATAAATTCTGATGTAATTTGCACCCATGCTGTAAAGAGCAAGGGCAGGGCTAGAGTAATAGCTAGAGTAATAGCTAGAGTAATAGCTAGAGTAATAGCCAGAGTAATAGCTAGAGTAATGGCTAGAGTAACGGCTAGCGTAATAGCTAGAGTAACAGCTAGAGTGATAACTAGAGTAATAACTAGAGTAATGGCTAGAGTTTTGATCGACCCATTTACAAACGAACATAGTGACACTGAACTTTATATAGTAGACTAGTTGATACAACCGGCTTTGCCCTCAATCATATTGACATTATGGCGCAGCAGTGATAATAATTTTGTGGTTAGGGGGTCACCACAACATGAGGAGCTGTTATAAAGGGTCGCGGCATTAGGAAGGTTGAGAACCCCTGGTCTAACAGAACAGTCCGGCCCATAAGGCGTTACATAATTTATTACTTGAGGGGGGTCTTTATAAAAAAAAAAAAAAAAAAAACTTACAAACTGTTAATCCATTGACGAAACGGGACAGTAAAGTTAGGAAGGTTAAGAACCCCTGGTCTAACAGAACAGTCCGGCCCAAAAGGCGTTACATAATTTATTACTTGAGGGGGGTCTTTATAAAAAAAAAAAAAAAAAAAAACTTACAAACTGTTAATCCATTGACGATACTGGTCCGTAAAGTTCGGCGGTTAAAACTAAAGGGGCGCAGTTGACATTTAAAAGTTGTACCATGAAACAATTGTTTCACCACATTTGGTGGGTATTCCCTTTTGTTTTATTATATTGCTGCCCAGTGGCGTAGCGAGGGTGTTTGGCGCCCGGGGACAAGATTCGCGCCCGGGGACAAGATTCGCGCCCGGGGACAAGATTCGCGCCCGGGGACAAGATCCATTTTTAGCGCCCCTTTTTCTCTTTTTTCAACTCTCAAACCCATTATTTTCATCAATAAAATAATATCAAAGCACATTTTGGCGCCCCTAACTAGCTGGCGCCCGGGGACATCTGCCCCCCCTGCCCCCACCACGCTACGCCTCTGTTGCTGCCCCCTCACATCCTAGTTATCTTGTCCTACTACTTTTTTTTCTCCATGTGGCTTGAATGCAGTACTTCGCATATATTACCCTATACCCTAGTATATTGGTAATGCAACACTAAATGGAAAGTAGTTGTAATGGTTCAAGTTCCTATTGAAAAACTGCTACCACTTGACAAATCCCATACATCACTTGATCAAAATGAATAGGAAATACTGTGTACAACATTGTACCGGGTACGGGAAATCCTGGGGGAGAATGACGCAACAAAACAACGAACTTTTTGGCAAGTAACCTGCTTCAGTGAACTGTAGAGAGCGCAACAAAAACATTTTTTTTAAAAAAAAACTAAGTTAAAATGTTATAATCAGGGACGTCATTTGGGTAGGGCAGGGTGGGGCATTTGAATTTGCAGGTTTTATTTTAATAGCTGTGTACTGTGCCGCCGCCTCCAGCTTAATAAGCTGAACAATTTTTGGTTTTGCCCCTCCCCCCCCCCCACTCCCTCCCTTTTCTGGAAAAAACTGAAATGACGCCACTGGTTATGACCACGATAGAGGAAGGCATTTATAAAGAAAACATTTTCTCTTTTATTAAGTAATATAATTAATCATGAGATTCAATAATAATAATAATAATAATAATAATAATAATAATAATAATAATAATAATAATTGGTCTTGTATAGCGCGGTACCCCAGCCTAGGACTGGGTTCACCGCGCTGTACATAAAAATATAAACAAAGAGACATAATCATGATATTAAAATAAAATACATAAATGAAATAAAAAAACAGCATGTAAGCAAAAAACAAAGGTATTATCACCCACCCACCCCAGAAATTTTACAAGGCAACCTATGGGCGGTGGACATCAGGATCGTTTATCGGTTCAAGAACAGAAAACGTAAAAAAACATACAGGTTATACAAGATGTACTTTCAAACATAATGCATGGTTTGATGGATGTTGTAGCACAAAGTAGGGGAAAACCTGGAAAATGGTAAACAAAAAACGTTTGACAAGTGAACCATTAAAAAAAAAAATAAGGGGACACCCGGGTTTGAACCGGGGACCTCTCGATCTGCAGTCGAATGCTCTACCACTGAGCTATATCCCCACGACAATAATAAGCTTTATATAAATTTATAAAATATAATCTTCTTCCAGTTCCAAAATACTTAATTTTAAAAATTTTTAAAAACTTTTAAACATTTATTGGGTTAATAACAGAATTTACACAGGCCATTAATACAACACGTTGACCATGTTGCTAATTATCTCATTAGTCCACTTTCTCTGTTAATGTTATTGATAATTGATTCGTTGCTTCTAAAGCTTTGTTTTACAATTTATAGGGTGTAACTTAAAAATGCAAATCATAAACCACAACTCTGAAAGCCGAAATCTTCAAATAAAACCACTTGGCATTAGCCTTCTCATTAGGCATGAAGGTATAGGCCTCATACTATTTGTCAATTGTTTTGCAGCTCCTGTGGTAATCTAGCATTTCAGTGTCGGCTACTAAAATAAATTCCTACTACTCTTTTTTTTTTTAATATTGATTAAGAAAAAAAAGTAGACTACTTTCAACTTTAGTTTACTTAAGACTTAAATTTAAGTAAGAAGTCTAAGTCAAGTTTAAGTAGATACTTTGATAACAAAATTAAAACTTTAAAAAAAAATAAACCAATGACATAGTTGAATAGAGCTAATTTTTAAAAGAATTATAACACCAAAATCATATTTTTAGCTGGTTGTAGTTTTAAAGTTATGAATTTTTAAAGTACGACTTAATTTGTCCTTTTTTAACATGGACCGCATCTCCACATTCTGTGACCCAATTCCGCTGTTCGCGTCACGAGCTATATAACTCTTGTTTTAATGATAATTTTATTTTCAGAACTAATGCTGTATTAAAAAAATAAGTTTAATAATGTTAACAATTATAGATAAATTGTAGCTTATCTAACTATGCATTATTTCTATCAGTAAATTTAATATAACGTATTAATATATTTAATGGCTTTTCTGTTTACCAAATCTAAGACGTCCATTATACCAATATTTGCTATATAGTCTATATAAGGCAACTCATGCCCTAATTACGAAAATACTGTTTGGGAACTATTGAACTTTCAACTTTGTTACATGACTAATTAATTCAAGCTTTCCCTGACCTAGTTGAATAGTTTTTGCACACGGCAAACTTTTATGAATGAAATCTCTGAGATAGTAGTAAATAATAGCCCTTATGCAAGTCACTGTGAATGGCTGCCATGACATTTTGCACACAGCGAATTTTGATCATGTATAATATGGACTCTACCGGGTTTTTTAACCTCAAATTAAAATATTATTCTTTCAATAACATTTAAATTCATTCTAAAACATAAGTTATCAAATATTTTGATGTAAATAGTGGAAATAATTAAATATTTCCTAAGTAACGGCGTCTTCCGCCACTGAAAGGGGGCGTGGCCACTTCCTTATCGAAATTGGGCTGAGCTACATTACCATATAGGGGTTCACTCAAGTGAGCATAACAAGTGATCGACATGTCCTAACTCAATGAGAATTGACACAAATACACATCGATAGATAATACAGAATAAGACTTTTTTTTAAAGACATAAAAGTTGAACTTCTATACGAATTTTATAGTGAAAGATGCCTTATATTTACAGGGGAATCTCAAAATACAGGTCGATTGAAAATTTTTTAAAAAAGCAATGTAAATGTAGGCCAACATGTCTACCTAATTATAAGGCCGGAAACGGAACTCAAATATATATAGAAAGCACTCATTTAATAATAAATAGACACACACATCGGAAAATTAAAAACTCGGATTTTTCGGCGCCGATTGCCATTTCCGATACACAAAAAGTAGTAGCCTCCCTTGGTTTACCGAAGTATCTAAGTTTAAGATTTAAGATTAATGACTGAGAGCGACTAAGGCAAGGGGGTAAGGTGACTTAAGGTCGATATTAATATTTAAAATTACTGAATTCTAAAATTTAAAATTTTGGGCTTGGTAACATGATGGTGATGGTTTCCTTTTTTTTTTAAATTGTCATGTGTTATTTATATTCATTATTTTAATTTATCATGCTAGAAGTTAGAGTACTCTGTAAGTTATTAAGATGCCAAACCCTAATCAATTATCGGATGATTGGATGAGACATGTTTTGCTGGTCTGCCATGTGTCAGGCTTTAAATATCTTTTAAAATTTTGACATTTTACCAACACTAGAGCATGTAATATTATTTTACAGCTGAAACGCTTTATTCTTGTTGCTTCATTTTTTTTAATGTATTCTTAATCGATGTATTTCAGTTAAATGTCTGATAAAAACTATTGTTGATTTGATTAAGAGCGACTAATGGAAGCAGAGGATTCATCAAATGTTGGTTGTGCCCCCTGCTACTGCAGCAGGGATGAACTGAACTGGGAACAAGTCTTACATTATAAATGTCTTGCTTGTGGTAAAAGGGTACACTATGGTGAGCGTCCCTGATATAAAAAAAAAATGATATCATAGGGGACATAATAACTACATGTGAAACAATCTAAGGGAAGTTAAACTGTAGAGTTTTGATGGCATAAGGACAAGTCTTACAAGGGATGCACCCAAAGGGCTTGGTTTCAAAGTTGGAAAGGGTGGTTCAGGGGCAGCTTATATTATATTTATTTTCAAATTACATTGCTTGAGAACCATTTTTCATCAGGGCCTTTTATGATTGGCATCTGTTGCAACACCTTGCCAGTAATCTCTTATTCCAATTAGTCTAAGCCAATAGGGGTGAAGATATCTAAGTTCCCACTAATTCTGTTAATGCCTAAAAGGGGTATAAAATGAACTATTGTGTCACTTAAGGGCATCACTGACTGCTCTATTGTTGAATATTTACAGTGGTATTTTTCTCTATCAGTAAAGGATCTCCTATGAGAACTATTGTTTCAATTCAAACTACAGGTTGCATTCACAGCTTACAGCCATCATCTCTTCTTGATGACACATTTTTCACTTTTAAGTGTCAGTCCTGTGGTGATGAAGGAAAGGAAGAATTCCAGCGAAGCAATATATCATGGTAAGCAGACAAATAATAATGTCTTGGTAAGTAGACAAGTAATATGTAATGGTAAGGAGACAAGTAATACTGACGCTGTACTTTCAGGCACAATGTTGTGATGTTGACGCTGTACAACCTTCAGAAGATGGGCCAAGGCAGATGTGGGTATTTTCATTGGAAAGGTCACATTTGTGCATTTATTGAGGCACACTGGACTATGTTCTTTGGACATCAGAGGTTTGTGTATATCAGAGCTTTGTGTACCTCTTCATTTTGTGTAAAATAACTTGTAGCTTCACATGATGCAAATAATGGCTATAATTCTTTTGAATGTCTTCATTAAATCTATTACATCAATAGGTCTGTAGTTAATATGAAAGTCTTCATTAAATCTAGTACATCAATAGGTCTGTAGTTAATATGAAAGTCTTCATTATATCTAGTACATCAATAGCAAATATTCTGTAATTAATTTAATGTCTTCATTAAATCTATTACATCAATAGCAAATAGTCTGTAATTCATTGAATGTCTTCATTAAATCTATTATTTCAATAGCAAATAGTCTGTAATTATTTTAATATCTTCATTAAATCTATTGAATTATTAGCAAATAGTCTATAATTCATTGAATGTCTTCACCAGGAAAAAGACGACCCTCTGGATGGGAACTATTGCAGGAACTTTGTCTTCAGGCTGCCCACAGTTTTTTACTTCTGGTACAAAGGTTGTAGATCAAGGCTACTGGAAGCTGGCGGCCCTTGATCCACCAATGCCACGCCCAGAAAGTAATGCAGAGATCTTACATTAGTCAAAATAAAAGAAAATTCAAATTTTAAATGATTTCTATCATTAAACATGATGTCTATTATTTAACATGATTTCTATAATTTGGACATGATTTCTGTAATTTGGACACAATTCTTATAATTTGGACATGAATTTTATAATTTGAACATGATTTTTATAATTTGAACATGATTTCTCAAAAGACTGTTTGATTTAATTCCCTGACACAGAGAAGAGAAACAATAGCAAGAAAAAGATTTCAATTGAAGCTCAATTAGAACTGACACCAGAGAACAGAACGTGCAGAAGGGTGCGGGAAAATGCTCTTGCAGCTGCCATACAGCTGAAGGAAAAGAAATCTTTCCTCAAGGTGTGGATCATTTGAACCTTTTTTTGTTGTTGTCATTTTTATAAATAATGGACCTTTAAAAAAGTGTGGAGTTCAAAGTGTTAGATATGTGTAACAGCTGGCATGAACAAGATTATTGAATATTTGCTGTCTCACACTCGTGCTGTCTCATATGTGCTGTCTTACATTGCAGAATAATAAGGACATGAAGAAACAAAAACGTTTGGAGACAGAGGAAAAATTGACCACCCTTCGAGAAGCATCCGACCTCTTTGCGGACCAGACTGACAAGCCAAAGAAGAAAAAGAATCAGAGCAGATCAGCTGACAGTCCCACAAACTTTGATCTGACCTGCTCGGCAGAGAGCTGTGCACCGACCTACCTATCTGATCAAGACAGCAACAGTTTAGCCTCATCAGACCTGTCGCTGGCCACCTCATCCTCTTTATCTTCATCGTTGAAAAGTTCCATGAAGGACTCTCAAGTAATTCAATGGGATAATGGTAAGTGTCTCAATCCATGTATGACAGGTTTTCTTGATTGGAATTTCAATTCTTTTACATGTTCTTACGTCGTAATCACACCGAATGGAACACACATCCCTTTTCCAATTGCAATGTCAATTTTAATCCAGAACAATGTACATCAGGCTGTACAATGAATCAAACACATGTATAACGCAGCTCGCTATAAACAGCAGAATATGATGCAACCTTCATTCACGAAGTTCTCTCACAACTGCCAAATGAAATGCATGTTCCACAAAGGCAGACTATGGACACTAAGTCACAATTGCAATAAAAATCTGTCACCAACTTATGGCGGTGGAAAGCATTTATTACCTAAATACCCATGCTTGATTGTAAGTAAAGCCATCTTATTAGAGACATGGGCATGTCAATGACTTAACTCTGTGTAGGCCAATGTTTTTTTTTTTTAATTATTTTTTTAGGTCACTTCACATAATGAGATATCATGCAAAGAGTAGCTAATTAATACCCATCATGTTGTGTATTTAATTGTTCACAAATGAATGGGGATTCAAGTTTTATAAAAAGTGCTTGAAAAATGATTGTGTGTTTTCAATCATGATTGAAGTGTGAAAATGATTTTAACATTTTAACAATATTTTTATTACACAAACAACATTGTGAGAAAGAGAAAAAAAATATAGAAGAAATACTTTAATTAAGATATATTGGGGGTCATCCATAAAAGACGTCCACACAAAAGGGGGGAGGGGGGGTTCAGCAAAAAGTGGACTAAAGTGGACAAAAGGGGGGGGGGGAGGGGGTTTAGGACAAAGTGGATGTCCACATTGTAGTGTTTTTTTGAGTGCAGCGGTTTTGCATAAATTTACTGCTAAAAACTTCTAGTTTAATGACAAAAGAGTTGGGATGAAAACCCAAACAAATCTTTCACAAACTGAGTGGTTAAATTTAGAAACGATTTTTTCAATATTAATAATTAATATGCTTGAATATTATTTTAAAAATATGTTGTTAAAGTTTGATTTGTCAAATACAATAAAATCTCAAATAACAGTTTTGTTTAATTCTTAGAGTTTTTCCAGAAAATCTTTAATGATTTTTATTTTGTGTTGGGGTTAAAAATGACTGGAATATTTGAATTTGACTTTATTTTTTATTAAAAAATTAGATATAGGACAACAAATTATTTTCCTAAAAAATGTAAAAATATATTTAAATTTAAAAATACAATCTTAATCTAAAAAACAAATTTCAGTTTATGCTGCATGTATTATCAAGGATGGTCGTGTGACCTATTCCGGACCAACATCCATATCAATAAGGAGTGGTAAACATGATTCCAGTACTGCTGCATCACATGTTGCAGATTTTGATGTACTTGTCTCTCTTGATATTTTCAAGAATGTGGCATGTACAAATGGTGGACTAGTAAAGCCTATAGCAATTATTACCGTTGACGGAGGCCCATACGAGAACCCACGTTATCCAAAAACATTGAATGCTGCGTATAAATTGTTTACCAAGCACAATCTTGATGCTTTCTTTATAGCGTGTAATGCTCCGGGTCACAGTGCCTACAATGCGGTAGAACGACGAATGGCCCCTTTGTCTCATGACCTGTCAGGCCTCATTCTTCCCCATGATCATTTTGGATCCCACTTGGACGCAAATGGTAAAACTATAGACCAAAACTTTGAAAAAGCAAACTTTAAAAAGGCAGGGGAAATACTCGCTGAAGTTAGGGGTCAGGCTGTCATTGATGGCTATAATGTGCACGCACAGTATGTTGAACCAAGCAGCACAAGCACAAATCTTCCGTCTCCCTCTGTGAATTGGTGTTGGAATCATGTGCAACAGTCTCAATATTCTCTGCAGATCATCAAATGTAATGATGTAACATGCTGTGGAGCAAGACGAACCAACTGTAATGAACTATTTCCCAAACGCTTCATTCCAGCTCCGGTACCTTTTATTAGTCATGAAGCAGGCGTCATGGCTGCAGCTATTGGTAGTAGTAGTGGTACTTATGGATCACTGTTCCAGAGGCTTGCACTGATTGGTCTGGAGCCCGATCACAGTTACAGTAGCATGCCTTTTGATCTCTATTGTCCATCGGTGGCTGGGAGAATTTCCAAGAGAATATGTTTCTGCGGTAAATATTTCCCATCACAGGCGGCAATGAAAAAACATAAGGTCGTCCATTGCAATATTCCTGCTAGTGAGCATAATATGGCAGACGAATCAGATGAAGAGACTGCCACTCAAATTGAATTAGCAATTGAAGACTCAAGAACAAATGTTGTCATTATACGAAACATGTTTGAATGGCTGCAGTCAGAATTTTCCGTTGATTGAAGAATGGTGGATTATTTGTTTATACATCTTTTAATACAGTGATTCATTAAATCTTTTTGAACAGTTATTATTTCATTTAGAATTTTGCCTGCAAATAATTGGAATTTCTAAAAAAAATCTTTGTAAATATATACTCTTTATATTGTTGTACATTTTCCCAAATTATTCATTAATTTAAGTTCGGTAAATTTTATGTTTTGGACGTCCACAACGGGGGGGGGGGGTTCAAGTCAAAAGTGGACAAATGGGGAGGGGGGGGGTAAAAAATAGCAAAAAATTGGTGGACGTCGTTTATGGATGGCCCCTTGGTGTTTAATTCTGAAATAAAATACAAATTTTTTTTAAAAAGAATCTATAAATATGACAGGTTTTTTTTTACATTTTTTGTGAAAGATGCGTAAAAAGTGTTTTTGCAACCATATGCCCCACTGTCGTTGTCAGAGCTTGTGGGACCATCATAACCATATGCCCCACTGCCCTTGTCAGAGCTTGTGGGACCATTGTAATCTTATGTTCCACTGCCCCTGTCTGAGATTTACTGCTGTGATAAGTTGATTTTAGTTTTGTTAAATATGTCCCATTTCATGCCAGATGATTTTCTAAGTGGTATAGAAGTGGACATTGATGGTCATGAAGATCTGGACATCGACATAGGATCACTAGACGTGCGACCTTCCTCTCCAAATCTCGTTGATATCTTCGACTTGAGATCAGGTACTTCATTGGACAAAATTTTCTCACAATCGATACTTTTTTTCTGACACATTTGCCATCAAAAACATTTTCTGACTTATTCGCAATCAAAACCTTTTCGGACCCATTCACAATCATCTCACACTCTAGCATTCAGCTCCTCCTTCACAGGTGCACGTCTTTAGTACACAAACTTTTTGTTACTGAAGAATTATTTTCTTATAACTTATAGAGACCATTTCAACGATAAACCCCACACACCAAACACATTTGCAATGGTATTATAAATAGAGAATATTACTGCACTGCTTTTATAGTGTTATTTAAGTTTTGCTTCATGTTCCATTTGTGTGGGAATAATTCTTTATCTGGTGTAATCAGACACAAACTGTTTCGAGATGTCCGGCAAGGCTCCCATCACCGAGCAGGTGCCTCCCGTTGAGCCGAAGAAAGAGGTCACGTCGGACACCGAGTCTGAGGGACCCAGTGAGAATAACATTGATGAGGCCGAAAGCTCTGACAGCCAAGACGACGGTGACGCCGGCGACTCTGAAAGTGGGAAGAGTGACAGAATAAAAAAAGAAGTTGACTCTCCGATGTCGCCGGGTGACGACTACATGTCGGCCAAGAGCCAAGCTAAAGGAAGACCTCGTAAACGGAGGAGGATTGATGACTCACTTCCTCCTAGTCCTCCGCCCAGGTAGTCAGAGTGATAAGTTAAAGTAACCTATGCCGTTTATTGATTATTTGAAATATTATAAAATTGTGTTGTCTGTTGTTAACTAGTTGAAATATTATATTCTTATCCTGTTTATCGTTTACTAGATTAAAGAGAATCAGCGTTTTTGAGGAAGGAGAACTTCTTCAAAAATTGAATATTTTAGCTTCAAAGGAAACACTTAGAACTGACCTAGCACAACTTAGACGGAAGCTCATCTGTAACCAGGTGGGTTAGATTTTGTGGCCATTCTCAGACAGGACTGACCTAGCACGACTTAAGACAGAAGCTCATCTGTAACCAGGTGGGTTAGATTTTGTGGCCATTCTCAGACAGAACTGACCTAGCATGACTTAAGACAGAAGCTCATCTGTAACCAGGTAGGTTAGATTTTGTGGCCATTCTCAGACAGAGCTGACCTAGCACGACTTAAGATAGAAGCTCATCTGTAACCAGGTGGGTTAGAATATGTGGCCATTGTCAGACAGAACTGACCTAGCACGACTTAAGACAGAAGCTCATCTGTAACCAGGTGGGTTAGATTTTGTGGCCATTCTCAGACAGACTGACCTAGCACGACTTAAGACAGAAGCTCATCTGTAACCAGGTGGGTTAGATTTTGTGGCCATTGTCACAGGGAACTGACCTAGCATGACTTAGACGTAAGCTATCTGTAACCAGGTGGGTTAGAATATGTGGCCATTGTCAGACAGAACTGACGTACGACGACTTAAGACAGAAGCTCATCTGTAACCAGGTGGGTTAGATTTTGTGTCCATTCTCAGACAGAACTGACCTAGCACGACTTAAGACAGAAGCTCATCTGTAACCAGGTGGGTTAGATTTTGTGTCCATTCTCAGACAGAACTGACCTAGCACGACTTAAGACAGAAGCTCATCTGTAACCAGGTGGGTTAGATTTTGTGGCCATTGTCACACGGAACTGACCTAGCACGACTTAGACGTAAGCTACCTGTAACCAGGTGGGTTAGAATATGTGGCCATTGTCAGACAGAACTGACCTAGCACAACTTAAGACAGAAGCTCATCTGTCACCAGGTGAGTTAGATTATGTGGCCATTATTTACACAAGTGTGTCATGTGATGTTTCAATGATCCCCTGATATTTTTTAATTACTTTGATTGATCACAGCCATGGTAGAATTAATATTAAAAGAATAGTATTTGACTCATACCATGCACTGCTGAGCATCTCCCATCACACTAAATATGACGTTAAAGAAATACTTTCCCACAATTTTGAGAGTCTTCATTTTGGTCTAAAGTATATTTAATTCAATTTGCATGATCTGTTTAGACAAACCGTGAATTTGGACTGCCTGTATTTGACCTTGAAGTTCAAATGAATCAGCTGGAAAACATGGAAAGCTCAACTTTGGTAAGTTTTTGAACAAGTTTTGATCTCATTTCTTTAGCATGGCTCATGGCTCATGATGGGATTGAGTTGATCCTATAGAACAGTAGTTCTCAAAGTAGGTGCTGGAATAGCCTGGGGTTGGGGGGGGGGGGTGACTGAAAGGGTATGGATATTTTGGAGGGTGCCGGGACACAGAAAGGGGACCACTGGAATGTGATAAGCTTATAATTAATATTATTTTTTTTTTTTTAAATGATCAACTCTTAGTTTGTCAGCATCAAATTGGACTTTAAATTAGAGTCCATGATGAACAGGCGCTTAAATGTGTCTATTTAAATCTCACATCAGGCCAAAACAAAATGTTCTTTGGTCCAACTTCCAAATGGAGGCCCCCAGCGGGCTTCAACACTTCATTTGATGCAGATCTAAACTCTGTGAGCTTACAACACTTAGTACCCGGATTCAGGGGTCCCCACACAGTCGGGAAAACAGGAAATAGTCTGGAATTGATTGAGTAATTTTCCCGGTCGTGAAATCCAGGAAAATGGGCCTTCTAGTAAGGAAGATTTCCAGATAGTCGGGAGTTTTTAAATTTGTATAAAAAATAATGATAAATTTGTCTTATTTTAGAATAAATATTGATGGTTTGGGTGTATCATATGATGCAACTGGATAAGCTTACATAACAGAAGTCAACAGAGTTTGGATAACAACTGGATGAGCTTACGTAGCAGAAGTCAACAGAGTATAGATAACAACTGGATGAGCTTACGTAGCAGAAGTCAACAGAGTTTAGATAACAACTGGATGAGCTGACATAACAGAAGTCAACAGAGTTTAGATAACAACTGGATGAGCTGACATAACAGAAGTCAACAGAGTTTAGATAACAACTGGATGAGCTGACATAACAGAAGTCAACAGAGATTGGATAACAATTGGATGAGCTGACAAAACAGAAGTCAAAAGAGTTTGGATAACAACTGGATGAGCTGACACCAACTCATCTTCAAAAGAAAGTCATTTTTAAAAGTTATTTTCCTTTTTTTTTAACTACATGAAAAATTTACAAACTGCCATCACTGTACCAGGTCTCACTGTCACTGTCCTAGTGTCTCATTTGTATTTACTTAGTTTACATGTTTTAATAATTGTAAAGCGCTTAGAGCTTTATGATAAGCGCTATATAAAAATGCCTAAATAAATAAATAAATAATATTAACTAGAGAAAAGTTGATATTTCTAAAAGGGCTGCCGTACTATGGCCATAATCAGGCCTCACTGTCACATATTAACTAGAGAAAAGTTAATATTTCTAAAAGGGCTGCCGTACTATGGCCATTATCAGGCCTCATTGTCACATATTAACTAGAGAAAAGTTGATATTTCTAAAAGGGCTGCCGTACTATGGCCATTATCAGGCCTCACTGTCACATATTAACTAGAGAAAAGTTGATATTTCTAAAAGGGCTGCAGTACTATGGCCATTATCAGGCCTCACTGTCACATATTAACTAGAGAAAAGTTGATATTTCTAAAAGGGCTGCAGTACTATGGCCATTATCAGGCCTCACTGTCACATATTAACTAGAGAAAAGTTGATATTTCTAAAAGGGCTGCAGTACTATAGCCATTATCAGGGCTCATTGTCACATATTAACTAGAGAAAAGTTGATATTTCTAAAAGGGCTGCCGTACTATGGCCATTATCAGGCCTCATTGTCACATATTAACTAGAGAAAAGTTGATATTTCTAAAAGGGCTGCCGTACTATGGCCATTATCAGGCCTCACTGTCACATATTAACTAGAGAAAAGTTGATATTTCTAAAAGGGCTGCCGTACTATGGCCATTATCAGGCCTCACTGTCACATATTAACTAGAGAAAAGTTGATATTTCTAAAAGGGCTGCAGTACTATGGCCATTATCAGGCCTCACTGTCACATATTAACTAGAGAAAAGTTGATATTTCTAAAAGGGCTGCCGTACTATGGCCATTATCAGGACTCATTGTCACATATTAACTAGAGAAAAGTTGATATTTCTAAAAGGGCTGCCGTACTATGGCCATTATCAGGACTCATTGTCACATATTAACTAGAGAAAAGTTGATATTTCTAAAAGGGCTGCCGTACTATGGCCATTATCAGGCCTCACTGTCACATATTAACTAGAGAAAAGTTGATATTTCTAAAAGGGCTGCGGTACTATGGCCCTTATCAGGGCTCATTGTCACATAATAACTAGAGAAAAGTTGATATTTCTAAAAGGGCTGCCGTACTATGGCCATTATCAGGACTCATTGTCACATATGAACCAGAGAAAGTTGATATTTCTAAAAGGGCTGCCGTACTATGGCCATTATCAGGGCTCATTGTCACATATTAACTAGAGAAAAGTTGATATTTCTAAAAGGGCTGCGGTACTATGGCCCTTATCAGGGCTCATTGTCACATAATAACTAGAGAAAAGTTGATATTTCTAAAAGGGCTGCCGTACTATGGCCATTATCAGGACTCATTGTCACATATGAACCAGAGAAAGTTGATATTTCTAAAAGGGCTGCCGTACTATGGCCATTATCAGGGCTCATTGTCACATATTAACTAGAGAAAAGTTGATATTTCTAAAAGGGCTGCGGTACTATGGCCCTTATCAGGCCTCATTGTCACATATTAACTAGAGAAAAGTTGATATTTCTAAAAGGGCTGCCGTACTATGGCCATTATCAGGACTCATTGTCACATATTAACTAGAGAAAAGTTGATATTTCTAAAAGGGCTGCCGTACTATGGCCATTATCAGGCCTCACTGTCACATATTAACTAGAGAAAAGTTGATATTTCTAAAAGGGCTGCGGTACTATGGCCCTTATCAGGGCTCATTGTCACATAATAACTAGAGAAAAGTTGATATTTCTAAAAGGGCTGCCGTACTATGGCCATTATCAGGGCTCATTGTCACATATTAACTAGAGAAAAGTTGATATTTCTAAAAGGGCTGCCGTACTATGGCCATTATCAGGCCTCATTGTCACATATTAACTAGAGAAAAGTTGATATTTCTAAAAGGGCTGCCTTTCCATGGCCATTATCAGGGCTCATTGTCACACATTAACTAGAGAAAAGTTGATGTTTTTAAAGGTACCATTGCCATTAATGAGATTATTATCATTTTTTTTGTTAAAGTAAAAACAAAATTGTCGTAGTATTTTCATAAAATATCATGTATGTCACATTTACATAAGATTGTGAAAATATCTTCAAATGACGATGGTGCAACGTATTATTTTGATTTAGCTTCAAATCTTGTCAGACGAGGGCACTCGGGATGAGTTTATGAATGGCCACAAGGGGAGGATGCTCGGAAAATTTTGAGAACCAATGTTACTGCTATAGAACATGGTCACATAATGAGATTGAGTTGATCTTATAGAACATGGACACATAATGAGACTGTGCTGATCTTATAGAGCGTGGTCACATGACCAGAGATTTATTTGATCTGATAGAGCATTGTCACAAATGTGATGATAAGCTGCTGGTCTAACATTATCTTAACCAACTGTTTTTATGTCCCAGGCAATTGTAGAGTTTGTGAACTGTGTCCAGTATTTATGACAGAATGAGTGTGTGAATTGGATGATTCTGTCTAATCTAATCTGTTTAATTTTATCATTCTATCTTATTCTAATGCAATCTGTTTAATTGTATAATTCTATCTAATTCTAATGCAATCTGTCTCAACCTTGTTTCATTTTCATTGACTTACTTTTATTTTCATACAGTCAAAAAACCACAAAACATTTTTTCCAAAACTGAAGTCATCCGAGATTAAAGAAACTAGAGATCTGGATAGATTTATGGTAAGACTGAGCTGTCTGGTACTTTAATCTGGATAGATTTATGGTAAAACTGAGCCGTCTGGTACTTTAATCTGGATAGATTTATGGTAAGACTGAGCCGTCGGGTACTTTAATCTGTATAGATTTATGGTAAGACTGAGCTGTCTGGTACTTTAATCTGGATAGATTTATGGTGAGACTGAGCTACCTGGTACTCACTCTGGGTAATTTTTATGATAAGACTCAGCTACCTGTGCATGCTGATAGTGTTTACCTGTACTTTTTTTAATGTTCATTTTTTTCTATTTGTGCGACCGTACAGGAATCTGTTCCTTTTTTTTTTTTACAGGATCCAAACATTTTTTACAGGATTTAAACATTTTGTACAGGATTTAGACATATTTATTCAAACGTACAAAAAGGGCCGTGCTATAAATTCAAAAGGGAACTTGAAACCTATTAGTCTGTTCAAATTGACCTTTGGCCTAAAGTTTGGAATTGGGAGACCATCGAAAAATAGAATATGAGGGAGGTATATCACTGACCTTTATCTATCTCCACAATAATCATTGATACCATTTGGTCAAAGACAGTGCTGTACTTTGAGTGTTAAACCATTAGTACGACACATATTGCTTTCTGTAATTTGTAGCAAGAACTGCAGTGTCAGTACCTTGAGTGAGTGTTCTTTTAATTTCTGTTAAATAATTGAATATATTTAGCATCATTAAGAATGAATAGCTTTAGTCCTTATGCCTATTCATTACCAGGACATTACTTCCTTTTACGTGTTAGGCCAAATAATAAATTTAAAAAATGCATTTCTCACTGATCTGATTTAAATAACTTATACTGGTACAACAAAGTAGATTGCAACAGCTTTAGATTTAGAAAACTGTTGCAATCTTCTCTGCTGTATAAGTATATGTTATTTAAATCTGTGAGAAATGCATTTTTATTTATTATTTTACTCCAGCTGGATAGTTCCAATTAAATGAGGGAAGGAAAAATGTTTTGTAAAGAAAGTTGTAATTAGACACACACCTGTGGTGGGGTGGGGGGGGGGGGGGGGTTTGGGGGGGGGGGGGGGGGGGGGGGGGGGGGGGGGAGTTTCTTGGTGAGTCGCTGACTGAATACCTTGGATTGATTGAGACTTAATCAGTGGTATCATTGCAGGCATTTGGCCCAAAAAATAGACTGTCAAGTGCTTGCTTCAGACTTCAGGCTCTTACGACTTGAATGCATAAAAACTTATTTTAAGACAAATAGTTTCAGGAAACAAAACTTTAAGCCAGTGAAAGGAAACTCTGTCTCGAGACGTTATCTTCTCAGCCCCATCATGTCCATAATGTATAGAAACACAAACCGATTGACTTAATCTGGAAACGAGCACCACTAGTTTATTATTGTGCCAAATTAACAAAGCCAGGCATTTTTAACAAGGCAATTCAAAGTGGCTTCATTTAAAACATTTACTATGAAATTTTTGAGTGATTTTACTCTTTTTTTTTTTTATACTTTTCATTTTCTTCATGTTGTTGTGCATGATTTGGAGGGGGGGGGGGATTTTTGGGTCACATTTTTGATGATACAAGTTGGCAAGTATGGAATTTGTTGAGGTTCTGATCCCATGGGTTGGGGTATATGGAGTTACCTGATAATTAAACATCTATAGTAATTTTTGAGTTATTTTATTTTTTTTTTTTTTTATACTTTTCATTTTCTTCATGTTGTTGTGAATGATTTGGAGGGGGGGGGGGATTTTTCGGTCACATTTTTGATGATACAAGTTGGCAAGTATGGAATTTGTTGAGGTTCTGATCCCATGGGTTGGTGTATATGGAGTTACCTGATAATTAAACATCTATAGAGTCATGTTCTTTCAAGATCTATCTATAGAGTCATGTTCTTTTAAGATCTATCTATAGAGTCATGTTCTTTGAAGATCTATCTATAGAGTCATGTTCTTTGAAGATCTATGTATAGAGTCATGTTCTTTGAAGATCTATCTATAGAGTCATGTTCTTTGAAGATCTATGTATAGAGTCATGTTCTTTCAAGATCTATCTATAGAGTCATGTTCTTTTAAGATCTATCTATAGTCATGTTCTTTTAAGATCTATCTATAGAGTCATGTTCTTTTAAGATCTATCTATAGAGTCATGTTCTTTCAAGATCTATCTATAGAGTCATGTTCTTTTAAGATCTATCAATTGAAAACATGAAAGAAAGAAGCCATTCGGTTAATTTGATGTTTACGGTTTCAGATGCACGTCAATGACAAGAAAGCAGAGTCTCGGAATTACACAAGTTTCCGACAGCGGCTTGTTGGTATGGAAGATCATGAATTGAAGCCAGTGGTTAGTCCCTATACCACTAGGTAAGTGGTTAGTTAGTGCCTATATCACTAGGTAAGTGGTTAGTGAGTGCCTATATCACTAGGTAAGTGGTTAGTTAGTGCCTATATCACTAGGTAAGTGGTTAGTTAGTCCCTATACTACTAGGTAAGTTGTTAGTTAGCCTCCATGCCATTAATAAAGTGGTAAGTAATTTCAAGACATACAGCACCATATGCCATGTCACAGCACCATACGCCATGTCACAGCACCATATGCCATGTCACAGCACCAAAACACCACTAACAATTCACTGTTCCTAAATACTTTCAACTTTTACCTAAACCCATGAAGCTGAACATGCCACACTCTCAGTCCATTCCCAGAGCCACACTCTCAGTCCATTCCCAGAGCCACACTCTCAGTCCATTCCCAGAATTGTCAATGTTCCATATACTGACCCAGACACCCAGAAAAATTTATGCTTCACTATATCATTTCTTCAAATTTATTCAGAGTCCTGCTTCCTTTCATTTGGCGCAATTGCAATCCACAACTAAGGCCAGTCAAGATGAAACTCCTACAGGAAATTATAGCATATCCACACAGGTAAATCGTACAATTGTGACATTGCTTCAGCTAAACTATTGTGACAATACTCCCGGTAAACTGTTGAATAGTTCAATCGCCAGGCATACATTATTAGCACTTTTCTAACTTTCTTGTGTTTTGAATGTTATTCCAAAATGTGTTGTCCACAGAAAGGATTCGTCTTGGACAGCACCCAGCCCCCCTCCCATTGACTACTGCTATGTTAGACCAGAACACATCCCATCGGTGAACGCTTTGTGCAGAGAGTTCTTCTGGCCTGGGATTGACAGTGAGTTATTAAAATAGCATCAAGTGATCATAAGCTTGGTGTTTCTATGAAACTCTATATTCTTCTTTTACCTGTACTTTAAATGATTGTTTTTGTCTTTCTCCCTATTTACACTGGAGTTCCAAACATTTTTTAAGTGAAACCAAAACTCCTCTTGTATTCTAGCCTTGATATCTGCCTCTGATCACCCAACCTTACTAACCATTAATAGTATTAACCGCTAACCTCCTAGACAGGTGAAATCATCCACTGCTCCTAATGCTTTCCCTCTTATCGCTACAACTCCTGTGCTATTTCGCAAACACCGTCTGGGATGATTGTCTACCTTATTTTCCAGTTAATGCATAATGGCTGTGTTGCTTAGGGTTGAAATGGCTAGAAAGACTTTGAGATTGTATGCTTGTAATTAGTTTTTGAAGTGTTGTGTTTGTTTTAAATGTGGTAAATTATAGATTTGTTTTTTGTTGACTTTGTACAGCGCTTCGAGCCTTTGGGGATGAAGCGTGTTTTTGAAATGAACTTTATTATTATTATTATTTGAATCTATTCTCCTAACTTTAGTTTTGTTTTCAGTTACTGCAAGTCTGATCTGTCAGGAAGCGTTGCAGTTGCGTCTTTTATTTGTTTACCATACAATTGTTAACATCAAGTCATTGTTAGCTTATCTATTTGTTGAATACATAGATTGAATTTTGTATTGCCAACATGCAAGGCATCACTGCAACCTGTTAGTCATTACCAACAACCTGCTAGGCATTACCACCAACTAGCTATAGTCATCACCACCAACCTGCTAGGCATTACCCCCAACCTGCTACAACCTGCTAGGAAAAACCAACAACCTGCTAGGCATTACTAAATACCTGCTAGGCATTACCATTTGCCATATCACTTATCATTAAATAAAAAATCTCTCCTAAACTGGTTGCATCTATTTAAATTAATTGCTTGAGCCACACATGAGTCAGAACACACATAGCCTTTAACTGCTAGGACTGCCTGAAGTCTTGGTGAGACAATGCATTAGATCCATAACACATAGCTTTTAACATTGGTAGGACTGTCTTAAGTCTTGGTGAGACAATGCATTAGAACCATAACACATAGCTAACATTGGTAAGACTGCCTGAAGTCTTGGTGAGACAATGCACAATTATTCATTGTAAGTTATGTTAGAAAGTAGTTCTACCAACGATCAGGTAAAAAAATAAGACAACATACTGACATATTACTACCGGTACTGAAATATCACTGCCAAAATATCAAACTGACATATTATTCAATTCACTGATGACATATCACAGACTGGAATATGACGACCAACATATCACAGACTGGAATATGACGACAAACATATCACAGACTGGAATATGACTACAAACTTATCACAGACTGGAATATGACTACCAACATATCACAAACTGACAATTGACTGCTGACAAAGCACATATTGCGGTGTTATCAACATGTCACTGACTTGACGTTTATTAATTTGTATTTCAGTGTCTGAATGTCTGCAGTATCCAGACTTTAGTTGTGTTGTTTTGTACAGGTCAGTCCTAACATACCTTTATAACCTAAATAGGTACTACTTTAGTGATATACAGGTCAGATCTAACTTATAGATAGGTAATACCCAGTACTTTAGTTATATACAGGTCAGATCTAACTTATAGATAGGTAATACCCAGTACTTTAGTGATATACAGGTCAGATCTAACTTATAGATAGGTAATACCCAGTACTTTAGTGATATACAGGTCAGATCTAACTTATAGATAGGTAATACCCAGTACTTTAGTTATATACAGGTCAGATCTAACTTATCTATATAAACTAAATAGGTAAATACTTTAGTTATAAACAGGTCAGACCTAACATATCTTTATAACCTAAATAGGTAATACTTTAGTTATTAACAGGTCAGACTTAACATATATAGCTTATTTCATTTACTTTCTTTTTCAATAGTTATCTGGTTTACTGTTTGGGATGCAGTTTTTTCAAGTTTTTTGTTTTGTTAATGATGTATTATTTTTTTATGTTAAAAATGTATTATTCTTTGCAGAAAAATTGTAATTGCATTTGCTTTCATGGTGCCTGATCGTGGCTATAATGAAGCTTATATCTCTTTTATCTTTACCCATCCTGAGTGGAGGGGGGCGGGCATTGCAACATTTATGCTATACCACCTTATTCAGGTTTGTTGTTTATTTGGTGTATCACTTTGAATTTCTAGTCTTCATTTTTCAATACCTTTATTATTATTACATCTAAAAGGTCAGAGGGTAGATGAATATTGAAGTGAAATTATCACCCACGGAAATAGAATTGAATGAATATTGACATCCCACTGCAGAATTTAGAGCATCATATTGTTCTAATGATTTCATGGTACTGCAAACTTTCAAAATTAATTTTTTTTGTCTTAGCACTGCAGACTTATAAATGAATATTTTGTCTGTGTTTTTCAGACTTGTATGGGTAAAGATGTCCTCCTCCATGTATCAACAACTAACCCTGCCATGCTGTTGTATCAGAAGTTTGGATTCAAATGCCAGGAACTCATCCTCAACTTTTACCACAAATATTTCCCACTTAACTGTAAAGATTCCAGGCATGCATTTCTAATGCGTCTGAGCAGGTGACACATACGATTGATGTTTGGAGCTTATTGCAATAAAAATATAAAAAATATCAGTCAGATTAGTCACTTTTTTCACTTGTGCTTATTTTCATTCATAAAACAGATGCCATTTTTTAAAATTTTGTGTTTATTGTTAACATAAAAACGTACATCTAGCCACCACAAAAAAAACCCATTTAAGATTACATTTGCATCAACAATGATAAGAGAAATGCCAGAAGTAATCTACTGTAAATAGGAAATGGAATATATTTCAAAATTATCTGTACAAAGGATAAAAATAAAGTTTTAAAGAGAGCTTTTTTTTATTCCCTTCAACTTAATTCCTGTTGAGAAAGAGAATAATATATCTTCTATGAAGACCATATTTATAGAACAACAAATTTGGATTACTGAAGCACAGATATTGAGATAGTTTCAAAATTTGTCCCAAATCTATGTCATTTAAAAACAGCTTTTAAAAGAAAGTTATAATTCCAGCACTGAGCTCGAGTTCTACTTCTCAAAGGTTTCCAATACTGATAGTGGTCAGATGAAGATGGAAACAGACCATTTATATCAAATAAATACTTTTACTACATACAAAATCAATCATCAGTCTTGTAATCCTCATGTGCCCATGTAATTCTCAGTTTGGTGGGAGATGTTATAATAAATTATAGCTAGCACTTGAGCAATAAGTGCTGAACTGATACAATGCTCTTGTATGATGTTGGATGCATGATCTGACTTTATGTTGGACAGTCATGAGGTAGATCTGCATTGAAGCTTATCCTAACTCTTTGGATTGAATGTAGAAACCAGGAGCCTTTCCACTGAATTTTCTAGAGCTTGAAAGGTAGAAGTGACACTTATTTCTGCATAAAATCCAATGAATGGATTTGAGCTATAATTAATATAAAAATAATATTGCATTGATTTGCCTAGTTGGATGATGATGTTATAATGATCGTGATTGGGATGGTAGTTTTAATATCAATGCTAGCTCATCACAGTGCACAATCTTTGACTTAAGGCAAGTTGTTTTTTCTTATGGTGAAATTTACAATAGGATTCATTTTCTTTAAGCATTGTAAAATAAATTCAGATAGTAAACAGAATTTCATACAATGTTTTCATCAAAATGTTCCAGGAGTGTTTTTTTTTTAAAGTTTTGCGCAGGAAAAGAAAGAAATCTAATGCGAAATTTTGATTTTTAAGTTTTCTTCTGCACACTGGTAAGTGTTCAGCAAATAAATGCACTTGCATTTAACAATACATTTCCTAAAATGACTGATGTCCTGAATATGTTATGTTGCAACAATTGTAACTTTCCTTTGCATCAAACTTTATGAATGACATCTACTTTCCTCATACCTTCGAATATTACATGCTCTTATGTGGGCCACAACACTCTTAGCAGAGCTTTGTTTTAGTCACGTCATCATCTCTCATTAACCATGGCAGGATTTATCTTCCTGCACCTACTCGATTACAATACACAAAAGCAAACACATCTTAATGATAATTTCAATCCCTGATCTTATAGTTCATTAAATAATGTAAACAAGACAGTAAAGACAACATGAGCAAAACTAAAGCAACCTAATCAAAGTATGAACTGCAAGCAACTATTGTTATCAACACAACACGCGTGCTATATTATACAATTGGAAATATAGTCATTCGGGGGCTACAAAAACAAGTCACTGGACAGCCAATGAGAAAATCATGAAATAATAAAATAAAACCAAAATATAATAATCAGGGGGGAAAAGTATACATCAAATAAAAGATCATGTTGTTGTTTTTTTTAAATGTTAAATACAGTGTAGAATTAAAATATCTTTTTTTGTGATTTTTCAGTGACAGTGAAACTGTCCAATATCTTCATTTCTGTCCAATATCTCATTTCTATACATAAGCAACACATTACAGTGGTGTCTTATCACAGGCAAAAAGCAATAACTTGCCATTAGAATTTCTCTTAAACAAGCTCCGCAGGCCATGCCCCGGGGCAACCCACTGATGTTTACCAACAGAATACTGAGGCCATTTAATCACTCAAACCCTTTATATCAACACCAGAATAATGCTGTCTAACGCCAGAACAACAAACACAACACCTGCAACCACCTGACTGCTGATGGCATTGCAAACAAAATATCTCCTATTTCTGACCGACCGATACATGCCTCACTGGATCAGGACTGGTGAACTAGTGATGAGGATTTTTAAAAAAATAACATTTCTAGTTCAATTTCTTAGGTGACTTTATGTACAAACTAATGATAAACAAAATATTAAGTATATATATATACAAACCTACAAAAGTAAAACTCCAGTATTACATTATCTGAGAATACAATCAGCAAGGCTAGAAATGACTGTATGACACAAGTACAAATTAGGTTACGTACATGTAATGAGGACAGGTTAAACAGTTATATTCTTTAAATAAAAGAAAAAGTTCATGTTGATAGCCACTTAACCAAGCCACTTCATGAGCTAACACATAATATGGATAGATAGCCACTTCATGAGCTAACACATATTTCAACATTTTTAACTTCAAGTAAACACACAAAAATTTATATTGTGGTAAAAATGTTTCAAATAGATTGGTTTTTACAAGCTCATCTTTGTAATCGACTTAAAAGAAACATTGAACTAAAAATTGATCAACCTGATTGTGGCTTGTCTTTACCAAACTAGTTTGCCTTGAACGTATTCAATTTTATTAGTTTTATTTTTAAGAGCCAAGTAATTAACGTGTGAAGCGATGGCAGGGAAATAAATAAAGCATTTATATACAAATGGCATTTATATACAGATGGAACTGACATCTGAGAAAACAACCAACTCAAAGTCTCAAACATACGTCACAATTACTAAGGATGAGAAATCATGTCCTCATAATTTATTTATGAGTCACAGTTAAAATGAATTGGAAAATCCTATTTATTTACCGTTTGTCACAAGGGGACAAAAATATACAATATCTTCAAAGAACAACAAATGTCATTTGCAACAACTCGCTAAAATTCATTTTTGGCCAGGTTCAGGGTTGAATGGCTGAACTGTTAAATTTCAAATCACATGCATTAATCAATTAGTTTTGAAAAAGTCTCATTTTCCCTTAGTTAACTTACAGACTAGACTCTTTCCTTCAGTTAACATGCACATTAAACTCTTTTCCTTAGTTAACCTACAGACTAAACTCTTTCCCTTAGTTAACCTACAGAATAAACTCTCAAGAGAGATCACTTTCAGTTATGCAAACAATGTTTGACAGACATCCTGAAATTTTTTAATATTACAAGATTCATTCGTGCCTTAATTTATTTCAAATAAATTTTACATCTTAAAGTCTATAAATATAAATGTTGATACAAGAAGAGTTTGAAACACAAGCCTGTGCCACTTTGCCAGTCGTATAATTAAAAATTAAAAAGATGCAATTTAAACTTACAGGAAGAAAACAGTAATAGTCTTCAAAATGTACTGCAGCTCTTCCCAAAAGGAACAATCATTCCTAAATGACTGTATATAAGGACAGTGACACAAAAGTACAACAGGCAAAGCTTCTTGTAATGTTCTTAGTGCAGTTTCAGATTTTCTCTTCTGATGATCTGAAAAAACATGATAACTCCAAAGGAGATCAGAGTGTTGCATTTAATGACAAGAAAATTTGAAATGTTATTCCCAAGGAAAAAATTGCTATTGCACACTACCTGCAATAAACACTAGTGGCTCAATTCAGATCATTGTGGTCATTCTATTTTGACTTGGAAAAGTAACAAAAAAATTGTGTACGTTTTTATTTTGATGATATATTTTTTTAAAATTCAATTGCCATTTGAATATGCCATGCCTTTCTTAAGCAGCTGCCTTGTGAACATTGTAACACTTTCTAAGCCTGAATTCAGACTTACAAGACATTTAAAGGTAAAATATTTATGTTTTAAATCAAAATAGAACGTTATGAAATAACAGATTTAGAAATTAACTTTTTACAAATGTAGTTATAAATAGATACATTAAATTCCATATTATCTTTATACTACTGCCACATTTAAATGAATTTTATAAGGTGCTAATAAAATTATTACATGGAAATCCTCTGGAGCATCAATTTGGTCAAGTTTTCATATTTTGAAGAAATCAAAATTGTGCCATTTCAAATTTTGTGAGGAATATAGCAGATCCAGAATGAATGTTTGCAGGAACCCATTGTCAAGGACTAATTTCAGATTATCTCAAGTAACTCGGCAGGAAAGTAAAATGATGAGGAAACAATAAGTTAATGAACTATTTTTTTTTCAGTGCAAATATTTAATGAAAAATATTTTCATTTGCTTATAAGTTAAGTGATATAAATTATATACCCTTTTCAGGAAATAAACAAACTATAAAAATTTATTGAAAACATATTGATAAGAATTTCATGACACGTCAAAGCTAAGAGATTACACTGAACATTTTCAGCCGTTTTGTTCTTTACATGATAATATTAAATTGCCGGCTCATTAGTATTTTTCTAACATTAGCTTTAAAAACAATGTCAAATCTACGTTTATTTTCAACACTGTGCTTGTTAAAAGTGGCACAGTGACCGACTCAGCACCAAACCCCATTTTTAATGAAAGTCATTTTATCAAGGGTGTACAATTTATGTAGGTGTAAAGTTCACAAAAATGTTATTTAATGTGGATTAGTCAAATTGTTGCTTAAAGTTATTTGACCATTCCTGGCTTGCTTTGGCATCACAACAAACCACTGTAAATCTGAGGGAGAGAAAATCGAAAGAAAATGTCAACAAAATATAAACTTTAACACAAACATCATGACCTGAGCCTTAAAGGCTAATCAAAGTCAATTACCAACTTCCAAAGAATTGTTTAAGGAAAATTATAATTTATTATTAATCATAAACAATGTTGAACAAATAGCTGATGTGCATTGTGTCTTTTTGTCATTCAACTTTTATTTAAATAGTTAAATCTCATAAGCACCAATTAATGGCTTTATAAAAATTTACATTTAAATTTAAATAAATATTATTGTGTGTGTAACTAGTTGGGTAACATGTATACTGCATGCATCAAAGTGAACACTGAAAGCTTTTACCACATCAAATGAGATGCAAGAGAAATTTAATACATTTACAATTTAATTAACAGGAAAAATGCATCCTTTATATACCCTTTATTTTATATCAGTAACAATATAATAAATATTTAATGTCATAGATCCACAACCCCACGAATCTCTTTTATAAATATGGCTATGTTATAGATCCAAAAACCCAATCATCTCTTCTTTTATAAATATGGCTATGTTATAGATCCAAAAACCCAATCATCTCTTCTTTTATAAATATGGCTATGTTATAGATCCAAAAACCCAATCATCTCTTTTATAAATTGCCATCAAGATTTAACAGCTACTCATTCTTTAAAAATTCTCCCTCAGCTCTCATTAGATAAAATAATTTACCAGGTATCACAACATCAAATCACATACTGTAACTATGATTACTATAATGAGTACAACAAAAGGAGATGCCATTCACTAGATGACTCTGCCAGTTTGATCAAAGAGGAAAAATGGTGTCCTCAACACTTCCACAGAAAGAAAGGGCAGAAACAAAAGGCATACAAATAACAAATGGAACAAAACAACTATATTTAACACATGACCTAAATCTAGGGGAATGGACACCCAACTAGAGGAGTTCAATAACTTACATTGAGACTCCTAACACATGTAAAAATACAGAATTGCCTCCTCTATTCATGTACTTGTTTTTATTATTAGGTTTAAATATGTCATAAAGCAAAATGATTATTAGTCAATCAGAGTAAGGGACTACATGCTCAAAGACTGCACTAACTAACCAATCATGAGGGACTAGCCAAGACGTCAAAATTTGTTTAGTGTTTATCATTTCTTAAATATCTCACAACCATTTTAAAAACCAGATTTCATTTTGTTTAACTTTAACCATGATACTGGGGTTTTGATCCACAGTTATCTTTGTTACATCAAAGATAGATATTTTTATATTTTAATTTTTATCACACTTTTAATATTTAAACTTTGAAAAATTAACTTAAATTTTATTATGTGATATTTTTTATTTAAGTCAATTTTTTTTTTAATGTCTTTTAATTTGAAATATAAGTTAGGAAAGGAGCACGGCATGTGGGGTACTTTTTTTTTTTTTCTTTTAATATTTCTTTAGACATTTATTTCTTTTAAGCAATTTTTATTCAGAACTACGTTAAGGAGGCATAAATATTCTGTAATAAATATGCATATATTTTTCAAAGTTCCTTGAATGTTTGAGACCTATTTAAAGCATTTCATTTACTCTTTCACAGATGCACTGTCAACTTTAAAATTTGTACAAATGTGAATATATAAAAAAAAATTAATTTAGGACTCTGCTTTCTTGATGCTAAAACTCTGAATACATGGCTTTCATCTCAGGATCTGATCGACAGCGTGGTGAAGGGATTGAAGGAAGCAACCAGCATGTGGGCTTGATAACAATACCACAAAACACATTTATAGTTGCTTACATATGCTAAGAGGATTTAAGAATAAAACTGAATTTCAAATCTTAGAAAAATCAGGCGGATATGTTGTTTGTAAATAAATTACTCCATTTCATTTAGTCCTGTTTGCTCATTTGTTGTTTGTAAATAAATTAATGGTACTAAAATTCCATTTCGTTTTGGACTGACTGATGAAAATATTAGTATAAAATTAGTAGAATGATGACAAAGAGAAAATACTGAAAATAGATAGATTCATGTAGAGGGATAAAGGATGTTATTGGTTAATGGGGGAAGATATTACGCAGAAAGCATAAAATAAATTCTAAAGAAAAAACCCAATACCCCCCTGGTAGTAGACTTTTACATTTCAAATAAGCCATTAATTTTCAGTGGAAAGCTGCAAAATCATACTGAAATGATAATAATGCTAATGTCTATTTTATGACTCACTGATTAAAATTTTTACAAATTATCCTTCAGATTTTAATAGTACAGTATACACCTTTAAAATAAAAAAAAATAGGCAAATAAAGCATTATGCACAAAAACAGCTATCTAGCTCATGTTATAAGGATTTATGAAAAATACACCAAGAATTATAGGCAATTAAAAGCACCACTTCCAGTATAAAAAAAGTCACACGAAAATGATTAACTATGTTGAACACATAAAAAAAAAAAAAAAAAAAAAAAAAAAAAAAAAAAAAAAAAAAAAAAAAAAAAAAAAAAAAAAAAAAAAAAAAAAGGCTATTGCGCTGGTAAAACTACAACAATGGGGTTGAACACAAATCTAGCAAGTGAATAGTGAAATAAAAAATAAAATAAAAACAGATTGCAAATTGAATGCTATGAATGACCATACCCATTAATGATGAGAAGGGTGGGTTTTGTGGTGATAATAAGGCTTGTGCTGGTGATGGTAGGCACGGCCCAAACCACCAGAAGATCCCAAACCCATGCGATAAGGAAGTGGGGGATGCTGATCCCACTGACCTGACCCAACGGGCTGGTCCATTGCCGGTTGATCCACACTATTACCATGACAGTCATCAGCCAGAATAGGAGTTCCAGGATCTCGGAACCCTTGGGGAGGTCCAGATAAATGGTGTGAGTATCTAGGTTTGACAAAACGGGTTGCGTATTGAGGGTGGCTGTGACAACCCGCATGTGTCCACTGAGAAGAGTGATGACTTGCACGAGATCCAAACCCTGACCTGCTCATATTTGAAGGCTGTTGACTGCTTCCAGTATTGTAAGAATGGAAATGGTGGGGGTTCAAGGCTCTCTGACCAGAGGCTGCTTTAGGTGATGGCATGAAATGATTAGGGTGAATAGTTGGCTGAGATTGAGAAGACAATATAATAGGATGCTGCTTTTGTTGAAGTGGTCCATCATGCTGTTGCTGATAGAGGGAGCAGCCAGTTTGCTGAAGTGATGATGAAAAATAGGGAGATTCTCTGCCCCTAGCCTTATGAGAGTAGTGTACCAAGCTGATGTTTTGGCTCTCTTTCACATTTGTTGCGCAACTAGCTCCCTTATCCTTGACTGATGGATTCGAATGTGACATTGAAGGTATTTGGCACTGACCAGCGCTAGATGGTACATAGTGAGACTGACTAGCATTAGATGGTACATAGTGAGGCTGACTAGCATTAGATGGTACATAGTGAGACCGACTAGCACTTGATGGTAGATGACACTGACTTACAGTTGATGGTAAAAATTGATTTATGTACTTGTCAGAGATGGGGACTTCATTTACAGGTGGCATACTGCGGGAAGATTGCAAATGATTAGCATAGGGGGTCAAACTGAAATCAGATGAACGGTCACAATTGCCATTGTCGGTTGTTTCCATGGATGTTAGGGCTTTTGATGTTGGGGACCAAGTTGTAGAATATTGGAGTAGACCGGAGTTAGAGGACATCAAAGATGGATTATTAGCATTATGATCCATTGTTGTCTCCCCTAGATCAGAGTCCATGTCACTCTGACCTTTTTTTGTGCCATCACCAATGCCAGCCCCTGATGCTACAACAGATGATACACAAGACCTTTTGTCTGGCAATATTTGAGGACGTTCTTGAATTCCTTTGGATAGAAATTGACAGGAATAATTATTTCTAAGTGAACCAACTTCCTCCAGTTCTTTTGGTATGTTAGATGTGAAAGAACTACAATCACTGGCTGCTAGCTGACTGGACAGTGGACAGCTTACAGAACTACCATCACTGGCTGGTAGATGACTGGACAGTGGACAGCTTACAGAACTACCATCACTGGCTGGTAGATGACTGGACAGTGGAGAGCTTCCCGCTACTGACGGAGATGTCATTGTGTGTTGAAAACTATTGAACTGTTTTATATGACCGCTACCGTTGGGACTCCTTTGAAGTCCATTTGGGCTGCGCAGAGAGTCACTGGTGACCAATTGATAACCAGGACTGTGCTGAGTGGACACTGACAGGGGTGACAAAACAGGCGACCCTCCCATAATGCCCTGGTTGGATAATCCTGATGCAGGATTAGACCCCATGGCCAACCTAAGTTGACAGTAATTAAAACCATTGATATTTGGACTGGGCATGGGGGAATATTGCACTGTAGCCATGGGAGGAGATCCAATGCTGAGACTTAAAGGAGGGTTTAAGGTTGACAGTTTCCTTGGCGGTGTCTTCACGCGATTTTTTCGCAGGCGATGACGTTTCTCTCTCTTCTTGGCTTCATCTGAACTGCTGTCAGAGAATGAGCTGCTGCTACTACTGGAATGGCACGAATCGTAACTTGAAGCACGTGAGGAAGAGCTGCTCATGCTCGCAGATCTAGATCTGGACAAACTTTGATGGTTAAATAATGGTGATCCTGGCGGGGTCTGGGGTCCTTTCTTTCCCTGGGCTTCTGATATCTCTGCAGCTGGGTTACTTACTGGGGTACTCAAAACTGTTTCACCTGACAGCTTTTGGTCATCAGATATCAAAGTATTAGGATCATTGTAAGGAGAGCTTGGGGAAGAGTTGGGACTAGGAGTTTTCTGGGGTGTTGGAGGCAAAGGAAAGGGTTCCACATCACAGGAAAAATTAGTTGCCCCATTTCCAACGAGTGAATCTAAAGATTTGTAGGTTTGTTCAGTGTCTACAATAACTTGAGCAGTTAATTCATGTGATTGCTTTGGCTTGCAGAGCGAAGATTCACTTTCTGAACATGAAGTAACCACATCTGTATTGTCGTCATCTTCCATATGACCATTCTGTGACATAGATTGTGGTGTTAGCACACTCTCCGTATGACCGTTCTGTGACATAGACTGTGGTGTTAGCGAGCTATCTGGACTATCTAAAAGACATAAATTCATCAGCAAATTATCTTGTTTAGACTGGGATAATTTTGGCACACATACCTCTTGAGAAATCTGTTCAACTTGTTGGCCATTCTTCTTGTCTGACTTGACCACAGCTTGCTTTACATGTTCTTCATGACCAGCCTTGTTTTTCCCAACTGCTTTCAATTTCCCTTCCTTACATTGAGGCGCAGTTGATATTTTAGAATGGCAATGACTTTTTCTGGGTTGTGAATGACATTTGACTGAATGGTTACTCCTTTCTCTTACTGCTTCCTTCTGTGATCGACCTTCTGTCTTCCTTGATGCATGAGATATTGATGCCTTCTTTTCTTGGTCAGCAACTTCCCTGCCGTTGGAATTTATGGAACAAGTGATTCTCTGTGTCCTTCTTGGAGAGCCTTTCTCTTCCTCTGGTTCTATGTTAGTTTTAAAATAAGGTGAAGCACAATTTCCCTGTTTTAAAGAATGAACATTTTTTGGTTCAGCTTTAGGAGACAGTGACTTGCCTTTGTTACCTCTAGAGTGCCTGCTGGAAGAGACCTGAAAGGTACTTTTACAAGTTTCTTTCCCTGAAAATGATTTTAATGAGTCTTTATCCGCCGATGGCTTTGATTTTAAATCTTTATTATTCCTCTTTGAATGGGATATAAAGAGTGAATCTTTTTCTGAACCTAATGAAAAGAGTTGTTCTGTCGGTCCTTTGGTTAATACTCTTTTCCTGAGCACAGGTGGTGAAACAGCTCTCTCTAATTTAGGGGGTCCGGGAGATGGCGCTTTGCACTTCACACTGCTGTAATCCTTTCTAGCACCTTTTGACAAGACACGCCGTGGAGACGGTGACCTTCTTTTCTTGACTCCATCCTGTTCACATATGAGACTTCTGTGTTTGACACAGTTGTTGAGTGATCTCGAATGTTTAGAGCCTGACTTAGAGGCTGAGAACTCTTCATGAGTGCTTGCCGTTTTCTTTGATGATGGAGATTTGGATCTCCCGTCTCTTCTCTGCAGTGATGCTGTTTTTTCTTTCAGGCCTGAACTTGAGGATTTTGATTGAGTTTTAGATGAGGCCAATGTTGAACAGGTCTCTCTGTCAGACGAGTGGGGCTTGCAGGGTTTCTTATTCACAGGAGATGATGACGTGGTTGATCGTTTATGTGCTTTACTAAAGTTCAATGGATTATTTTTAGCTTCTGAATTTGGTAACAAAGATTTCTTGGAATATTTGGAAATTTTGCCAATTTGTGAAACAAATGATTGAGAACCTCTCTTTTTAACTTTTAATGTTTCACCATGGCCCACCTTATCATTTTGCGGAGGATTTTGTTTATGTCGAGAATTTCTAGTGTCATATTCTTTATCTCGTCTAGAAATGTGAGTTCTTGAAGAAAGGGATTCAGAATTATGGGATATTATTTGCCTTTCTCTAAAAACATCAGCTTCACTTTTTGCAGGTTGGACATCCTGAGAGAACTCATTCAGACATGACTTTACAGAATGAGCTCCCTTATCTCCAGAGCTAACAGGTTCAAATTCATCTAATTTTAAAGTGAGTCCATGGCCAAGTTTAGATGCCACTTCCTGATCCTTGCTGCCATGTACCTGATGACCTGTTGTCAACTGATGAAAACCAGCCATTTCAGATACCATGTTATCAGTGGAAGCAGCATCACTTTGAATCATCGATGACGGGTTGGATAATTCATGTTCATTGGGAGCACCTTGCTCAAATGTAGCCAATCTTTGGTCAGTCTCTACATCCAGCTTTCCATCATCACACATTGGAAATGAAGATCTCTCATTTTTCTGGGGTTCCCCATCAGTTGTGGATTCTGCCATTTTCTCAAGTTTGGCTTCTCTTTTTAAGATGACGGCTAAACTTTTCTTAGATCTGCCAACTGTTAGGCCTTCTCTCTCAGCCGATTCTTGCTCAGAAATATCCATCCAACTATTGGAATCTGCTTCTGAGAATTTTGACATTTTTGCCACTGGCTCTACAGGCAAACCCTGTGACAATCTGGCAGATGACCGCCTAGTTTGTCTCCTTCCAGGGTGACAAGCAGTAGAAAAGTCAACATCCAAGCACCCCAGGCCTGCCTCTACAGCCTCCTCTCCTTCTTTCGTAGCCACGCCTTTCTGACATTTTGTCCTTTTCTGTGTAGACTCCTCTTGTGTCAAACACGCACCTACCATATCAGACACTTGAAATGTGCTAGGCTGGAAGGGTGGCGGACATCCTGAAGGAGAAGAAGGAGAGAAAAAGAAAGAGGAGCTTCTATTAATTGATTCTAGGCAAAGGTGGAGAGCCAGGTCTCTTCAATGTCTGTCACAAAAGTCTCAAATAAACATAACCTGTGAAAAGCTGTATTTTTCTCGTTTACAAGACTGCTTAGGCAAGGTGCAGTTGCATAAAATGCTAAATAATTGTGCATGATCTGATCATTAATAATAAATGGGCTAGGGGAGACAACACATGAGGAAAGGGAGGTAAATTATTGATTCTGATCAAAAGTCCTCCCAAATAAGAGAAACATGATGATGGCCACCTTTCATATGAATGGATCTGAGCAGCAGGAAACAATATTACCCGAGTTAATTGCAAGTAAGTGATTATAAACAATTCATGAATAGAGGAGAAAGACTAATCATCTTGCAAATGCTGCTTACAAAACCTATTTGAATCCATACAGTTGGGAAAGGGCTCTTTCTCTATTCAAACAACAAATCACAAACACACAGTGATTTTTTATTTTTTGCTTTTTAAAATTGCAAATACACATGTTAATAAAATTGTATTAAAGAAGAAATCTAACATAAGAAGTATTAAAAGGAAGAAATCATTGTTCACATTTCGCTTTCTCCACTTGACACAGAGCCTTAACAAGTGTTAATGTCAAAACAATTTGATAACAAAAACTAGAACATGATTGTCAACTAGAATCAGAAATGTTTTCACTAACCTTTCCCATCCATGACCCCTGGGGACAACAATTTGACAGTGTGTCTTAATGATTCAGCATGACCGACCGCAGCTGGACTGGCCAGAGAGGCGGTGGTAGTGATCAATCCATTGGTGCCATTTAGGACAGATCCAGCTTTGTGCGGCTGCTGCTGCTGGAGTATCTTGAAGAATGAAGGTTGCACCCCATTACTTGACACTGTGCCAGCATGAGGAGACTGGATGCTGACAAATGGAGGGCTTCCCGCTGCCGGACCCCTGGTGCCATTGCTACCGACCAGCTGACCGATGCTCCCGTTCAGAAAAGAAGTACTAGATAAAATACGGCTGTGTTCTGAATTGGAGGTTAGTATCTGTGCCAGACTGGAGGTTTGTCCAGGGTGGGATGTGCGTATCATTGGTGTCTGCTGGAGAAGGGATGATGTTGATGGTAACATTGGTGTCTGCTGGAGAAGGGAAGGTGTTGATGCCACTCTGACATCATTCTTAGTCTCAACACTTCTGATTTTGGCGGGGGTATTTATGGGCAACTCTGAACTTTTGTGCTTCAGGAGCCCATTGATGGGGAGCACAGGTAGATTGCAAACAATGTGTGGAACAGTTCTGTCCAAGCCAGAAGAAGCAGAGCTCAAGACATGTTTACTTAGGCCTGCTATCAGGCCACTGCTGCTAAGCTGTTGCTGAACAACACTGGCTTTAGGGACTTGAGCAAATGCTTCGGAAGTGGAAGAAGTGATTATTGCACCTTTCGCAGCGTCTTTGCCGCCGCTGCTGTTGCTGCCTCGAGTAGTGCTGCCTTTCTGAAGATTCTGTTGGATCAAAATTGCAGGCCTTTGGACACTTGGGGAATGGTTCTTCACAATGGTCCTCGGTTGACTTTGCTTATAGACAACGCCGGGTTGAGATGGTGGCGGATCTTTAATTGGACTGCTGACACCTTCTTTCAAGGATATCAACTCCTCTGCCGCCGACTTCTCTATTTCAGTGTAGACGGTCGGAGATGTTATAGAGTTCCTGGACACATTACTTCTGGTACTCTGTGAAGGCAGAGACTCTGAGCTTTGGAGCAAGGTAAAATTGCCAGACTGAGAGCTTCTCCCTCTGAGTAAAGTCCTGAGTCCATTGGCTTTACTTGGCTTTTTTATGTCAATTTTTGTTCCAGGTGGGAGTATACGAGGTGATGAATTTGATACAAGTCCCTCATCTTTGACTTCTGAGGTCCAGGATGATGAAGATAATGGCATTTTTGTTCTTTCAAGTACTTCTTTCATTGTCATTTCAGGGGCTTTGAAGGAATTATTGCTTACTTTACTAACATTTGCACTAGCATATTTCCCTGGTCTCATCCCATTGATTTGTTTTAGCTCAAGGCCTAAAGATATCCTGTCAACGGGGGATGCCTTTTCTGAACAAGTTCTTGGCTTGGTTTCTAAATCTGTCTTCATGTCCCCATTAAGACCATAGGTCGGGGCCTGGTTCTGTAAGGCATCAGTCACCTCTTTTTTAAGCGTGGCTAAGACCTCATTAAAAGTGTCATAGTTTTCTTTCATATCCATTTTCTCTTTTAATATATTGGAATGACTTCCGTTTCTACCGAGCCCATTCACTTGGTGTTTTTCATTCCCTTCCAATTCATCCTCTCTGATGCCGTAGTCTGGCTGTAACATGTGAGACTGATCGATGCCGCAGTCTGGCTGGAGCATGTAAGATTGATTGACATCCTGTAAAAACTGCAGCTCTGTATGCAATCTGTCAACATCAGCCAGAAGTTTGTGCTGATCCACCTGAACCTTCTCTGTGACCTGGTTTGGATGCTCAGAAAAGCCATTCTGTGGAGTTACCACAAGCATCGAGTTAAAGCAGCTAACAGAACAATAGCTATTTACAACATAGACAGAAACATTCAATAATCAACAGTGGAGAGCTTCAGCTTTCTGTTAATGTGATTATCTTATTCAACAGAAATCTTGAATCATTTCAACAATAGTAGTTCTTTTTAAAAAATAACAGGCATAATTATTAGATTCTCACCTTAGACTGTCTTGCACAAGTTTTTCTGTCATATACATTTCTGTATGCAGTAATCTAGAAGAAAAAAGTTATATTTATAATCAGTTTATTTGTTTAGACTTAAGAACTGAAAGTAAAACTCAATATTGTGCAGTTTTTTAATGAAACCAGAGCTCTAACACTACATTTTTAATGCAACAGAAGACCTGTTTACCCCTGGTTTGTGTCAGAGAAGTTGTCAGCTCTAACAACGAAGTTTCAAGCTTCAAAAAGTAGTCTGGTCAATTTGTGTGTGTGTCGTGGGTGAGTGTGTGGTTCCATGCATGGGTTGGGGGGGGGAGGGGGGGGGGTATTATTAACAACACAAACGCGTGACAAATAAGTTATTTTAATATATAAAATATTTACACATATAAATATACAGTGGGGGGGGGGGGGGGGGGGGGTGGGGGGGGTTATTATTAACAACACAAACGCGTGACAAATAAGTTATTTTAATATATAAAATATTTACACATATAAATCTACAGGATACAGTCCTCAGTTTCATTGTATTTGTCATGCAAGTTATTTGATGCTTTAATTATTAGTCAAGATAACAACGGTGCACATTGGATACAGTGTGAGCATGACCAGTCTGACTGATGGGGACAATGGAAGAGGAAGTAAACAAGGTGGCTTTTATAAGGTGACCTGTCGCTGTAAATGTTCAAGGATAAACAATCAATCTGAATGATAACCAATCAATACTTGTCAAAGACATATCATGCCCAATGTTAACGACTCATATGCAAGTGCTACTCAGGAAATTAAACCAGCTGAACGCCTTGTAGGGCTCAGAGTTGTTCACTTTCTTTGTTCAATGGTAAATAGATATTATGGATTTATTCCAATCCAACCAAGACTTGCCAGGAATATATCATCTTCATTTTTTTTGTAGTTAATCATCTTTAAAGTGCTACATCAACGATGAAACCATCAAAAAGCCTTATAGGGGTTAATGTTTTTTTTTTTTGGTTTTTGCTGTGATGTTTGAGTGGGGGACCCAACCACTCAAACAACCTGCCATCAAAACAGACTTGCATGATCTGAGCTCAAATGTATGACTATTGCAAGAGCACATGTGTTGTTAGTGACATGAAAACAAGTCTGGATTTGTAGACTGTAGAAGTAGAAACAATATTTTAAATACAACGCACACACAATAAAAAAACATCAACCCATAAAGGTGCGTACACGTATTTATTATTTATAAAATCTGCCAATTGCAATTTTCATCAATTTACTTGAAAACTTTTTAAAAAAGTTTTGCCTTGACTTTCCATGTGCTGAGAAAGTTTAACAATGTGTCTAGTCTCTGTGGTTATCTAAAACATGCATTTAGCTACCACAAGTGGAAAATATCATCGTCTTGTGATGAAAATGAAGTGTTAGAGTAAAGACAATGAAGTGTCTATAAAATCTCTGTAATCAAAGTTTAATATTTGGACACATAAATTTAGGCCTTCACTGAGAAGGCTAAGAAGTGGACGCCTGAGGTGGGGGGAAATTAAAGATGATTGACTTTTCTTTAAAATTTTTGCCACCAGCTGACACATAAGCCTTGTTCAACAAATATACTTGATATCAATAAATCTAAATCAGTAGAGTGTAGCTGTGATGACTTGCAAATAACTTGATATCAATAAATCTAAATCAGTAGAGTGTAGCTGTGATGACTTGCAAATAACTTGATATCAAGAAATCTAGTAGAGTGTAGCTGTGATGACTTGCAAATAACTTGATATCAAGAAATCTAAATCAGTAGAGTGTAGCTGTGATGACTTGCAAATAACTTGATATCAAGAAATCTAGTAGAGCTTCGCGATCTGACTGGAATAAAGACCACTAGGGGAGTGGTTGAAAGCCGTTTGGGAGTAGTGGGGGTGCGCTGGGGAAGAGCTTCGGCTCGATAGTCTGCTGATTTTCTAACGTAGATTAGATTAGTAGAGTATAGCTGTGATGCCTTGTTCAACCTTGGTTGCTCTCTTAACCATCATCAGTCTTTAAAGGTGCATTTTTTTTTTAACCCTAGACCCTGAATATTGAAGCAAAAAATAATTAATATATCATCATTTTAAGCTTATAGAAGGGCACATATCTTATAGACTACTATAGTTTTTATACCAGTATTAATAGATTAGATATACTAAAATAGGCCTTTCCAGTCAGGGGGCGGTTCTGGACTGAGCCAACAAAGTGGAGAAGGGATTTCATGGCAATGTTTAACAAAGGCAATTGAAATGGTGGCATTCAGTGTTAATTTTTACTAATATGAGCAAACTGTGTGAAGATAATCATACAAAATAACTTACGCATTTAAAGGCTAAATAGGCTATTTATTTTCTTTTGAAATACATGTCAGCCTATATTGATGCTTTAAAAAAAGGCCAACTTCTTTCTATGTAACTACTACCATTGTTTATCATCTTCTACTTTAGTTTTTAAAAATGCATTACGCAAAGAAAGACTGTGCAGAAGTATAGTTGATGTAGCCAAAGGATTCAAATAGAATGTAGAAAAAACTTAAATGTTTAATTTTTAATAATTTTTTAAAAATAATTGCTGCAAAGCAGTTCTTTGGGAAATGAATTTTAAGTAATTTTACATAACTTTCTACTTTTTAGTGCATTAAATCTCATCTTTGATAGAAACATGATTTTTTTTTTAAATTTTAAATAATTATATTATTGGCTACTTTCAAGAATTAAAATTGTATTCTTCCAATGATAGACACATGTAGATTTATTGACTTTGTTGAAATAGTGAATGCTTAAAATAATCCCAGTCAAAGTGACTTGACTCTTTACCAAGGCACAAAACTAATTCAACAGCACCTTACCCTTAAGTTTTTTTTATAAATCCTCTATAATATCGGGCAATGGGGGGTTGGGCTGAAAATGTGACAAAAAACATGCATACAAGTAACGCACTCCTCGAGAATCCCAATTAGTGGCGAAGTTAATACAGAGGATTTTTACAAAATTAGATCTGATCTCACCCACCCACCAGTTTAATCGACCGTGAAGCAGACCCGGCCAACCACAGGCATTTGAGTGTCAATTTTCCCTGCCTTTGTCTACTCAGTTTTTCCAATCACTCTCCACCACATGAAAAAGTCTTCAAGTGTCAGGTGTGTAAACAAACAGATCAGGCTCCACAAGATGGAAATGCGAGTAGAGAGAAAGTCTTTAAAAATTCCTCCAGTTCGGTAATTGGGTAAAATGAATAATACCACACATGTCTATTATTATTACTATTATTAATAATTTGAATTAGTATTTTTATTATCATTAAGCCAAAAAGCAGCCAAAAAGAAAAATATATTTTTTTTTTTAAATTCAATTTTTATAAACTGTACACTGGACATAGCAAAGTTTTCTAATTGTGTATCTAACAATGAAAAGCTATAAAAACTACATTGAAATAGTTGCTATATTTTACATTTTACTTACCCTTAAATCTGTCGATTGATGAACTCAAAAAGGAAAAACTTCAAATTTTTCAAAGCAGTACAGCACGAAATTTCAAATTTTTTTTTAAATACCAAGAAAACCAAAACTGTTAAAGCGTATGTGCAAGCACTGGGAAACCAGTGTGATGTAAAATAGTTTGAACAATTAATGTGGCTTCTAACAGAAAAATGTTCTGGTTGGCTCACTGAGATTGGAACATCGAGAAAGCAGAGGCCAATCACTGTCATTCTAATTTCTATTGCTATTGGTGTAAAAAATAAAATACTGAAAAATAATTGTACCTTTCACTGAAACACCACAATTTTTAAATTTAAAAATAACATTCCTGAAAGAGTCGTTTTTTCAGGCTGGTTGCAGTGCCGCAGTCTTAGGATTAAAAACGTAGTTACTACGGCAAAAACGAAGGGGTAAACAGGTCTGTAACAGCATCTCTACACTACATTTTTAATGAATGTCAACTGGACATAGTAATACAAAGACCTTTTACTTCTTTTTTTTAAAGTGCTATATTTGTCCATGCACCAGCAATGTTTCTACCACTGGGTACTTGTATACATAAACATAATGGATGAATAAATAAGATCAGTCATGGTCCAAAATGCAGCCAAAAAAACTATATGCTATTAAATAATAAAAGAAAAGAAATTTACTTGATTTTTTTTTTCTTTTAAACTATAAAATGACAATGAATGAAATGAACGCAAAGTTCAAATCAAAAGCAACTCAGTCAAAGTCATCCACAAACTCATTACTAAAATAGTCAAAACTTTTTTCAGGAGGAAAGTGCATTGAAACAACTTCAAAAGTTTTTAAAAACACAACTGAAAACAATGAGAGACGACAAAGACCTTTTGATTATGTTCTGCCTGAAGAGCATTTATCTGAGCCCCAAGTGAGGCAGTCTGTGACTTAAGCTCACGGTGGCGCAACACGATGTCTTTGGCCTGACTGATAAGTTCTCGCGGAGTGTCCGCTCTAATACCCATCTGGTCAGAAGAAAAAGATTAGTAAGTAAGGACTAAAGATAAGTGAGGACTAAAGATAAGGGAGACTAAAGATAAGTCAGGACTACAGATAAGTGAGGACTAAGATAAGTAGGTGAGGTCTAAAGATAAGTATGTGAGGACTAAAGATAAGTATGTGAGGACTAAAGATGGAGGAATATCAGGTGTTACAGAAATGAGTAGGACAAGAAGATGGAGCTTATTTTACTTTATAGCATCCCAGAATTCTCATTAGATGACTTAAAATGTAGTCATTTTTTTCTAAACTTACACACAAAAGAAATAACAGGTGATTTTTCTCTTTACCTCCTTCAGTCGATCCTTGATCAGTTTGACCCCATCTCTCTGCAATAAGGAAATCTCCCTTTCTAGACCATCAGCTTTGGTCAGCAGCTCTGTATTTTTACACTGACATGAAAAACAAAATTGAAAATTAGTAGTAACATTGGAGGCTCAAATCAAATGAAATTTGTGAATCAGGCACAATGGGTAGATGGACATGTATCAGGCACAATAGATGAATTAATAGGTGCAATAGGAAGATGGACAAGTAGGCACAACAGGCAAATATACCAGTATCAGGCACAATAGGTAGATAGACAATTTCGCACAATAGGTCGATAGACAAGTATCAGACATAATGGGTGGATAGACTGGTATCAGGCACATGGGGTAGATGGACAAGTACGCAAAATATGTAGATAGACTAGTATTATGCACAACGAATTAGTATTAAACATTTCATCATAACTCAGCTCATCCCTAAAATTAAAATGTTTTTTTTTTAATTTTGGGTTTTAACATGTGCAAATGAAAGAACTTTGTATAGCTATATAAACTCAAAATTTCTTTCTAGAACCAAGCAATTGCATTATTATGTTACTAGCGAGTACCCGGCATGCATTGCAATGCCACTCAAAGAAATAGAGCGTTTGCATTATATTTTTTGAAGTACTTTTTATATACACAATATTTTTTTGTTTTTACCGTCTGGTGCATACTCAAATAAATTACGTTTTTCAAAGCATGAGCAGGCCACACACAGCTGTCCATGTGAAAAGCATGGATTTTCAAAATTTAGTGCACACACTTGTAGCTATTGATCCCCCCATGCAATAGCTATGTTTGAAATTATATTTATCTAGCTCATTTAATATATATAAACAAATTTAGGACCCCAAACGGAATATTGTAAATTTTGTTATACTCATTCACAAACCTACTTGCTATGTCACACACAAATCGAAATCTCGCTATTTGTATTTGATTAAAATTCCATCCACCAATGCATTAGTTCTTTTTGACATTATATTTATATAGCTCATATAAGAAAAAATGAAGTAAGGGCCCCCAGCTCCAAACGGAATGTTTTAAAATGGTTGCACTAATTTAGAAACCTTTGCAGGCGGGCGCATGATCGCATGCGGAAATTTTATTTATATTGCTAATATAAGGGGGAAAAACGAATTTAGGGCCCCTCGATACAAATGGAATATTGTATAATGGTTGTATTACTTCAGGACTCTACTTATGTCGCACACAAAATTTAATGTCCCTATTTGTATTTGATTAAAATTTTATCCACTCATGCATTAGCTCTGTTGAAATTATATTTATATAGCGCATATAAGGAAAAAAAGAATTTAGGGCCCGGCTCAAAATGGAATATTTTAAAATGGTTGTAATAATTCAGAAACCTTTTCGGACGTGATCACAACAACTCACCAAAGTTTTATCATAATCGGATGAATGGTATAGGAGAGCATACGTTTTATATTTATATAGCTCATATAAGTAAATACGAATTTAGGGTCGCTGGCTCAAAACGAAATATTTTAAAATGGTCGTACTAATTTAGAAACCTTTGAGGGCGTGCGAACAACATCTCACCAAAGTTTTTATGCAATCGGATAATTAGCATAGAAGCGAATAAGGAAATTACTTTTTACATGGCTCATATATGAAAAAATAACAAATTTAGGGCCCCTGGCTCAAAACGGAATATTTTAAAAGGGTTGTAACAACTCAGAAAAATGTGTGGGGTTGTTGATAACAACTCACTAAAGTTTTATTGCAATCTCATGAATGGTGAAGGAGCGCATTCGGGAAATACATACATACATTCATTTTTATAGATATATATATTAGATTCCATTTTCTATTTGGTATTTTAAAAATAAAATTAAAAATTATTAAAAACTACTTTATGAAATATATCTTAAAAGTTATGAAAGACCTTCTTTTCATCAAGAATAACAAAAGCACTTTTATGTTGTAGCATTGCTCATCACCAATCAAACTTACTTTCTCTTGTTCTATTTGAAGTAGCAATATTGCCCTGTACTGTGGCGTTTGCATAAAAGCCAAAAATGATAAAAACCGTTGCTTCATTGTTTCTGAAAGATAAAAATAAAATCGTCACTGGCGGTGATTTTAAAATTTACATTTATAATTTGTTCCAATTCTTTACAACCCAACATTATTCAAAGTTGTCTCAGAAAACCATATACTATTGGTTGACAACTTCAGATCTGAATTTTCATATGTTTCACTACCCATAAGAAAATAATTTTGATAACTGTTGATTAGAGAGGTAAGAAAAGCAAAATGAGGACATGTAAAAATCAATGGACCCTCCCTTACAACTCTCATCTTTCACGGTAAACAGCAGATTACACCTGCTCAAACAGCAACTTTACATCTGCCCTTCAAAACCTTAACATCTGGTCTACAGCAACTTTACACATGGAAGGCCATTGAATTGAGCCCTTTCTTACCTATCATTTGTAAGAAACCAGCTTGTTTCTCCAGCATCGATACCGTCTGCTTGTGGACAGTTGGTTTAAAATATGCACTTGATGTTTCTGTCATTCTGCGATCATTGTAGCTAATCTTCTCGGCAGAATCTGGATTTTTTATTTTTTTAACAAGAAATGCAGATTGACAATAAGAACACTTACATCTACAACTTTCAACATAATTAAAACATGTTCTGCAAATTTATTTATAAAATACATAATATTTGTTCTTATAATTATAATATAGAAGATGTCAGTGTAACAAGAAGATGCAGTTATTTCATTATGTCACCTGAAAAAAGTTGTAAATAGAGATATATATTTCTTTGTCCTTTAATTTAAAATGTCATAATTTTTTTACTCTGAGTCCAGGTTCCATTAAATATTAGTTGCCATCAATGTTGTTTTATAGTTCTTACAGTCCATAGCACAAATACCTCACGAAATAAAATGTATATTTTAAAAAAATGTTTATATTTTTTTAAGATTGTGAATGTTTGAATAGAATAGTAAATCTATGCATATGACATAAAGAAATAGGTCTGACCTTGTCCTGAAGTGGACATGATGGTGTGCGCATGAAGCAGATTCAGGCTGTCAAGGGAGGGTGGTATTGCTGCACCACCGCTGTGTCCCAGTGGGTTCCCTGAGACAGTGTGGGTTGTGGTACTGACACTAGATGCCACTGAAGTTGCCGCTCCTGAAACATTTCTTGTCTCAACTTGATTCTTCCTGGGACGGAGTTTGACTGCTGCCTTAGATTTCACCGGTGATGGTTCTTTTATTAACTTTTTGCCAACTGATAGGTTTGGAAGACAAAATTTGGAAAGCAAAATTACAAGTGATACAAGTTTGTTAATTTCAATGACATAAGAACCCAAAAATGTGAATAGTACAGTTATAATAGTCGATGATGAGATATTAATGGCCATTCGCCATAACTTTTAACCAATCGAACAAATATGAGACATAACAAATATAAGAGTACTCATTAAAATTGAAGTAGAAGCTTAATTAGAATATTAGATTTAAAACCAAAAAAAAAATTTTTAATTCTTTTCAATAATTTTATCTAGTGCTCAAATTATCTTTAAAAAACTCCAAACTCATTTGACTAAAAAAAAAAAGAGAATGTTTGGTTGTTGATATCAGCAAGGTTCCAATTAGACACCATTATATATAGTATGTTGACACAAGACAGACCCTTGTATACATCATTATATATAGTATGTTGACACAAGACAGACTCTTGTATACATAATTAAATATAGTATGTTGACACAAGCCAGACCCTTGTATACATCATTATATATAGTATGTTGACACAAGACAGACTCTTGTATACATAATTAAATATAGTATGTTGACACAAGCCAGACCCTTGTATACATCATTATATATAGTATGTTGACACAAGACAGACTCTTGTATACATAATTAAATATAGTATGTTGACACAAGCCAGACCCTTGTATACATCATTATATATAGTATGTTGACACAAGACAGACTCTTGTATACATAATTAAATATAGTATGTTGACACAAGCCAGACCCTTGTATACATCATTATATATAGTATGTTGACACAAGACAGACCCTTGTATACACAAGCCAGACCCTTGTATACATCATTATATATAGTATGTTGACACAAGACAGACCCTTGTATAATACATCATTAAATATACTATGTTAACACAAGCAAGACACACAAGCCTGGCCCCATATGCATCATTAAACATACTAAGTGATGTAAATATGCTAACCCAGCATGTGTCTCTTGCCAAGGGCCCCCATATACATCATTAAATCACTTGAAACATCTGCATCTAATGCCTTACGCCTTCTAACCCCCAATTCATGATACCCTCACTGAGAAGCCCTTGCAACCAGTGAAATATCCTCTTCAACACCAAGCACAGAAACATTGCAAATCCCCTCTACATGCATAGGAGCCAGAATGATAAAAAAATTTATCGTGGGCCCTTAATATAAAGAAGAAGAATATACTAAGTAATGTAAGTAAGCTAACCCTGCATCTGTCTCTTGCCAAGGGCCCCCACATACACCATTGAATATATTAAGTAATTTAAGTATGCTAACCCTGCATCTGTCTCTTGCCAAGGGCCCCGTTGTTTAACCTCTTGACAGTTTTCATCCTCTTCTTCTTTAGATTGAGCTGTTTGCTAATTTCCTTAGGCTTGGTATCCTGAACAGCATCAGCGGCCTTTTTGAGAGAAAAGCATTGTGCTAATGACAAGGGATAATCAAGGAGATGGATGAAAGTAATGTTGAGCAGTGCATCAGATCACATTACAATAGCTCCTAAGTCATTGTAAGAGTGGGCAAAGGTTTAGGTGTAGTGGAAAGTGTCAATTTAAAAAAAAAAAATTAATAGAAGTAGGGGCATGAACACTACAGCTTGCTTGTTATTGAATAATATGACTTTCTTTATATTGGACTTGACAGTCAATGTTTTTTTTTTTAATTACTATCCACTTAGAGCAAATAATAATTTGATCATTTGTATAAACCAGTTAGGGGAAGCTCTAGTTAAGAAAAAGTACAATGCTCAGCATTTTGGCTAAAAGGCTCCTTCAGTAGACAGAACATATAGGCTGGAAGATTAGCAGCACTTGGACAAAACATATATCTTAGAAGAATAGCACTGGGTCAGAACATATAGACTAGAAGAATAGCACTGGGCTCGGGTATTACACCACTTGATAGAAATCAGACAGAACTTTCATTTTTTTCATTAAGATTTAGAATTTTAAAAACCTATAAAAAAAAAAAAAGGAAAGCTGAAAATGAAAATACTATAATGGCATTTTAATTGCATTAAGGGCAAAAAATGCGTTTTCACACTAATATATTGAGTTTAAAGGAATCAGTCATTCAAATGTAATTTCACTCAATGCCGAGTCTTTAAAAGGATAGTTCAATTATTTATTCTTGTTTTGAAAGGTTCAAGTTGGGTTTCAAGTTTGGTCTATTGTTCCATCTGAGAATCATTCCATGGACCACAACTGGTTGAACACTGGTTCATTAAACAATTTATTTTTAAAATTTTTAAAAGATTGAACTTAAATTATCTAATGGAAACAACAGATTTTACGACTTACACCCAACATCAGGTTTTAAACTCTGCTTTACATAATTTATTTTTAACAGACTGAACTTATAAAATGATTTAATCAAAAGAAATGATTATATGACTTATATCAAACTTCAGGTTTTCTAAGTTTCTAAGTTAAATCATCAAAGAATGATATGCCAGATATACAACTCAAGGGGAAAAAATTCTAATCATGAAGAACCATTTTCTTAAAGATTTTCTTGATTGAAAACTACACTTTGAGGAAATAGTTCCATTATAATAAAAAAGCTAATATCTTCTTTTTTTCCTTCTTTTTTTTAAATGAAGTTTGTTTGCATGTCCCGGATTAAATTGACCCGAGTGAAGTCAAGAAACCGATTAAATTGACCTGAGTGAAGTCAAGGAACCGATTCCCCCTAAGGAAATGGGTAAAAGCAAGCATTTTTTATTACAGAGCATTTTTACTAGAACTTACTGAGCTATCATTATCATTTTCAGTTCCCGACTGGGACAAAGGTCTCTTGACATATTCATTCCACTGACGTCGAGTTGTGGGCCCGTAGACAACCCCAGAATCATCCGGGGTCACCACATTCGAGTTTGTGGAGCTAGAGTTAGAACCACTGTCAAAGTCCAACACTTTGGCGGCAGAAAGCGGTGAAGCCGAATCGGTCTCGCGCTGCAGGCCACGTACACGCCTCCACCGGCCAGTTGAGTTGGAATCCTGTGTGGTCAGGGAGGGAGGAAGGTCAGTGTGACCAAATGACTCAAAATCTGAGTATTGCAATAAGTAACTTTTCCATGTTTAATGTTTAGTTGTTTGTTTTTTTTTGATCATCTTAAGTTTCAGTTGGTACATTAAATGACTATAATTCACTCAAGGTTTAACACAGATGTCCAGACAGATGAAATAATTCTGCAAGGGTTTTATGCAGGGGATAAAAGGAGATATACACTGGCACCAAGAAAGCAAAAGCGTAATCACTCCAATCAAAAAAGCTGACTACAAAGATAACAAATATGAGAGCAAATTTTTTTCAGAGTGAAACATTTAAATATCTATTATTTATCTTGTTAAGTGGCTGTTATTTGAGAACCTCCTATTTCCATCATTGTGACACAATTGCTACTGTTAAGGATAACAAAATGATTGACAACTAGTAACAAGAGATTTTTTTAACAAGTCTTAAAATCAAATTGACTTACTGATCCGCCACCAGATAAAGCTCCGTTGATTTTATCTTTGATTGAAAGCACCGGTCTCCCCTTCCTGTCTTTCCTTGGCTCTACCTCCTCCTGGTGTCAACATACAATCATTATAATGTTATTCAATCAACTTCAAGTAAATATACAGTCTATGTTCATCTCTGATGATGCTGGGGTTACACTAGGATTTATTTTACTTATGCCAAATATAAGAGGATTTTTATTTCCTTTTGAAGTGATAAGAAAAGACTCAATAATGCACTGATAAAAAAATGAAGAGTGAGCTAGATAGAGAGCGGGTATAATAAGAAAGAAAAATGAATAAAGATAGGAATCGAGCCAAGAGTCTGTGTCGGTTGATTAAGTGCTGTCATTCAATGGTGTCAGTTCATTAGCTGTTGGTGTCATTAACAAATAAGATAAGGTTTTTGAAAACGACTAAAGTGCTCCACATAATTTTGAATTTTTTTACTGCGAAACTGGCGACAGAAGTAAACATTCCATCATAGAGTATTTAACATTTTTAACCTACTCACCCTTTTTGAAGGATTTTTTAATCGATTGAAATACTTTTCTAGCTGAAAAAAAAAATTTGATTACTATAATATGAGTCAGAAAGAAAGAATGCAATGTGGAAAATACTCAAATGATCATTAAATATCATAGTGTTAGTAAAAGATATAGTAGATAAAATATAGAAACCTATTAAAAGACTTGAAGAGATAAAATATAAGGGCCTATTAGAAGTGACAATAAATAGTGAAGCAAGATAACATGTTTAGGTTTGAAATGAAAAGACAGAGGAATTAAAAGGACATGTGAGACAGATTCCTTCTTCAGCAGACAAGACAAGACAAAAACAAAAAGAAAAAAAAACACCAATGCTTTTAATAACAAAGAATTATGTATGTTTAGAAGTGGGAGCGCTCAATATTGAAAGAGGTGGGTAGATTAAATAAGAAAGCCTAACCGATTTAAAAGATAAATGTCATAGTGCGTTAACAATTATACCTTTTATAAAACTCCTCTTTTTAAATTTTGGAGAAAAGAAAAATAGAAATAGAAATGATTTCAGTCTGCTAAAAATAAAAGATAGAAGTAAGTAAAACTGCCACTTACCAAAGTTCTGTCTATAGTATGTACATAATAAGCAAAAGGTTTCCCAGTCCAAGATACAGCTCCACATAGTGGTGACAGTTCCTCAACTTGCATGATGGTTCCAATATCTATCACAACATAATCAAGTCAAGTTAGCTGTTACATTTTGAGTTTAATTTGCATCTAGAAATGAACTTGACCCAGTTAAAATTTGACCCAGTTAAAATTTGACCCAGTTAAAATAGTGTTTAACAGTATTACTGGTACTATACCATTAACAATTTTAAAATCTGTCTTTTGTCAACAATGATTTAAAAAGGTTGCCAAGGATTCCAGCTGAATATAATCAGTTGTAAAAAAGCTCTACTTCAGCTTTGACTCAAAAATGGTTACTGTTGCATTATTAAGTTTTCAAATCAAGTTTTGAAAAGTGACATAACACTCACCACTTAGGTTTCTTTCAGTGATTCGGAAGTTCAGAGGACAGAAGGCTTTGGAAGAAACTATCCTAGCTCCCTCCTTTAGACAGTTAGCAAATCTCTGCTTTAACTAGAAAAATAAAATTGCTATGTTCCTTAAGAGATAACAAAATTGTAAAGGGACCATCAAACACACTAGCCTTTTTTTTTTTAACCTGTCTTACAGAATTTTATTTTTTTTTCGCTTTAAATACATCCAAGATTTTTAAAATTCATCATTCATAATGCATCACTTTCACATGAATTTTATTTCTTCAAAATACAGATGAAACAATTTTTAGTAATTTGATAAAAGATGTTTTTAAATCTTGATAATTGAAAAAGATGCTAACCTAATTAAAATTGACAAACAGCAACACACAAAAAATAGCAAAACATGATCTGGATCTTGGAAAGCAACTCTTATTTTTTCAAAATGAAATAATAATAAAATAAATCAGCGTTGAAATTTAACACACGTAACAAATGACTTACCTTCATTTGAATATTTACAACCACGATAAGCCCATTTAATTACGACCACCAGATATCTGACTCACCTCGTGATCCACAACCGGGCCGAATGCAAAATTGTTGACAAAAACAATCCTGAAAAGTGTACAGCAAGCAGGCCATTGATTCAAACATAAAACTTAAGAACCACTCTTCAATGAGTGCCAGATAAATAATTCAAACTTAAGGGTTAAAGGTAAAATGTATCTGTTAGGGCAACAGTTCTGCTCAATAAAGACACAAGGTGAAGATTCCAACCAACCTTTTGGAAGAGTGACATTTGAATAGGTTAGGTGATATGAGCTTTAACAGCTTACAGATGAGGTGGAAAAATAGTGCATGATGGACCATTTAATGTACAATGTATTGACCATGACACAGACGTAAAATGACCGACCCATTTAACTTTATTGCCAGCCTTATAATTAAACAACTATAACAATAGGTTATAATTAGCCTCATATTAAAGTTCGGTAGTCAAACTGTTATCAAGAATCAAAACCGGCAGGAATCCGATGATTCAAACGGTCTTGACAAATTTCGACGGACGAACTAACATATGAACTAGTATTTTTACTTACGTAGCTTTGCTCAGTTTGTCTTTAATGTCATCATGAAGAAAATCCCCTTTCTCAATCTGATTAGTGTTTGAGAGAGGGAAGAATTCAGGTGCAAAGAACAATAACAAAATGAACAGTTTTAAATAATATGTCATTGTACATACATATTTTAATAAGGAAAGCAAGCAGACAGTTTCTTCTAAAGAGCAGTTTTATGTCAAAAAGTAAGATAAACATCATATTTACAACAGCTTGGTTTCAAACAGTGGAGCAAAGAATGTTATGTAGACAGCAGGATTTTCTCTTTCTCCAGCCGGAAGAGCCAGATGCCATAAAATTTTTGAAAATTCTTTCACAGAAAGCAGAAAATCAAAAAGTTGAAAAAACAGACAAAATTTTGAGGCAAACAAACTAAAAAGTTTAGTCAGACAGAAAGATAGAATCTTGCCGGAGCAATTGAAGAAAACAAATAAAGACAGGAAACGGCAGCAGTGCACAATGAGCTCATAATGCAATCAGAAACTGGCAGTTTGAACTCCTAGGCTGTGCCCCTATTGCCTGTTAACAAAAGTCTTACGATGATCCAAGATAATCCTCACCATGAATTCTTGGTGCTCTTTACCGTACCAATTCATCCATCGGCGGAACTCCCTCTCCATCCCCTAATAAAAGCAAAATTGTTACAAATGTCAACACGCTCACAATAATATATTTTTAGGGACTTTCTGTCAGCAAAATGGAAGACCAACCACAAATGACTTTATTTTCTAAGACTACAGTCACTTCTGTGGAGGGTGTTTAGCCTGCTAATTAAGCCTCCTGTGTTAGATTTAAAATCAACTTAATGAAATTAGGATTTTTTTTAAAACAAAGGAAATCTCCTTGAAAATGTGAAAAGATGAAAACTGTGTAGCATTGATGGTAACAAGGGTCCACAGGGTAACACAAGACTCCATGAGCCAACTAACCACGGCATACTCTGCTGGCCATTCTGCTTTTTCAACACCATAGCAGAACTTGCACTTAGTAGCAGCAGACACTTGTAACACAACTTGCCCCACTCCTATGAAAATTATCAAAGTGGAAGAGTTAATAAAATCATAGTTTAAACATGTGAAATTTTGATGAGCATGATATAAAAAAAAATCATAGCCAATTTTAAAAATATAACAAAAGAATTACATTAATTGAATAACTTTTATTATTGGAACTTCCTTCCATAACCCATAACTTATGGTATTAGTTTTGTTAAAAGATCTATTATATTATAGTGTATGGCTGACAATTTACGCAATGAACTTTCAAAGAAGAGATCGCCAGTGTATTTATGGAAGCTTCCCTTTCAAAGCGATAGCTTTCTCCTACTCCGCCATCCACCTGTGCCAGCAACTATCAACAAACAACCCATCCTCCCTGCCATCCATCTGTGCCAGCAACTATCAACAAACAACCCATCCTCCCTGCCATCCACCTGTACCAGCAACTATCAACAAACAACCCATCCTCCCTGCCATCCACCTGTACCAGCAACTATCAACAAACAACCCACCCTCCCTGCCATCCACCTGTACCAGCAACTATCAACAAACAACCCATCCTCCCTGCCATCCACCTGTACCAGCAACTATCAACAAACAACCCATCCTCCCTGCCATCCACCTGTGCCAGCAACTATCAACAAACAAACCATCCTCCCTGCCATCCACCTGTACCAGCAATTATCAACAAACAACCCATCCTCCCTGCCATCCACCTGTACCAGCAACTATCAACAAACAACCCATCCTCCCTGCCATCCACCTGTGCCAGCAACTATCAACAAACAACCCATCCTCCCTGCCATCCACCTGTACCAGCAACTATCAACAAACAACCCATCCTCCCTGCCATCCACCTGTACCAGCAACTATCAACAAACAACCCATCCTCCCTGCCATCCACCTGTGCCAACAACTATCAACAAACAACCCATCCTCCCTGCCATCCACCTGTGCCAACAACTATCAACACACCACCCATCCGCCCTGCCACCCACCTGTGCCAACAACTATCAACAAACAACCCATCCTCCCTGCCATCCACCTGTGCCAGCAACTATCAACAAACAACCCATCCTCCCTGCCATCCACCTGTGCCAGCAACTATCAACAAACAACCCGTCCTCCCTGCCATCCACCTGTGCCAGCAACTATCAATAAACAACCCATCCTCCCTGCCATCCACCTGTACCAGCAACAATCAACAAACAACCGGTCCTCCCTGCCATCCACCTGTGCCAACCACTATCGACAAACAACCCATCCTCCCTGCCATCCACCTGTGCCAACCACTATCGACAAACAACCCATCCTCCCTGCCATCCACCTGTGCCAACAACTGTCAACAAACAAGGGCAAGGACATCTCTGTTTATTTATGCTAGTGTTACATGTCTTTAAATAAGGATATTTCAAGTTCATTCCATATTTTTTATATTACGGAAAACTTGAAATGTAAAAAAAAAAAAAAAATACCATTTCTCTAAGGCTTTAACAAATTAATTGAATTTCAAATGATTTCAATGGGAAAAATCATTTCATTTAGCAAACGTTTCGGTTTAAAAATGGAGTCACGGAATGGATTAATTTCATTATCTGATGCTCTGGCAGTGTATATATGTATATAATTATTATTTATTGAATATCATGAATGATGCAACCAATTCCTGATTATGGTGAACAGATGAAATCTTCACAAAGGATTATCAGATAAATCTGTACAAAGGATTAGCAGATAAAGATGCACTCACCACTGCCAAGGTCAATGAAGTAGTCAGATTCGGTAAACTTAATTGATTTGATCATCTGTTCCACCAGTTCAAAACTTGTTTCACCATAGACCTGAAAAAAAATGTACTGTGCATCATCGGGTCCGTAAGAAAGGGGGTGGGGCTGCATAAGGGACACCAGCATCTGGCACCTAAATGACATTTTCATGCGAAATGTTTATCAATATACTTTTTGAGAAAAGAGCACCTAAATTCAGGCTTTTCTTGCTTCGGCCCTGTGTATCAACATTATGTTTTATTGACAGATAGATGTATTGCACAAGAAATGAAAGAATTGCTTTTGAAGATCTTTTTTTTTAATTTTTTTTTTCAAATATTAATTTTTCAAATTCTTAAAATATGTGTATAATTTTAGTGTATGTAAGACTTGGTTCTAAACTTGAGAATGTTCTGGCTCCCAACCTTACAAATCAGGAGGCTTATGTTGATTCATGGTTAAAAATAAAGGCCAAGGCTATTTAATGGTGTGACAGTATTCAAGCATATCAACTGAACAAACCTCAGGTGAAAATGGTTCATAATGGTTCAGCTTCTCGGGATCAGTGACAGAATGGTTGTAGCACTGCTGCAGGACATGCTTGAGTTGTCTCATAGATGCTTGCTTGCTGAACTGCTTCTGTCTTGGTGATCCTTTCATCTGTTAGAGCAGTTTTTGGTGTAACTTATCGTAAGTGCCAACTCAAATTAAAGGCTACTTATCAATACATTTTTTTTTTTTAAATTGGGAATTTTTTCAAATAGAGTCACAAGAAATGGAGTTAATATAAATGAACACATACGTTGCTTTTTAAAACCTGTTGTTTAGTGCGCTCAGTTTTTCCCCAGTCTAATGACAAATTTAATTAACAACCATCTACTACAATCTAATGACAAAAAAACAATATACATCTAACACAGTCTCACAGCCAAACAAATTTTCAGCATAAACAATACAACGTTACTGCTTACCAGTAAGCGTATGCTGTCAATAGCTTTATTGTAGCGTTCACATAAGCTTTTAGTCTGATCATAGTCGTAGCTGTGAGAAAATATGCAAGTCAATTTTGTACAAAGCTACTGAAATTAAATTCAATTCAATTCATGATTTAAATTAGAATAATAATGTAAGCAACACAACTCACAATCATTTTTAAAATTATAAATTTATTTATTTGTTTGTTTAATGATTTCATTAACTGTTGAAAAACCAAGTTTCGTGGGTAAAAAAAATTAATAAATGAACGTAAAAATACAATAATCTGACGGATTATTAAATTTAAAGAAAAATTTAAAGAAAGTCACAAAATAAATTTTTTTTTAAAATTTAATATTAAAAGTACTATGTTAAAACTATGTTATAATAAATGACCAGATAGCAAGCAGACTTCTATTTGAACATTTATGAAAGAGAAACTTTCACAGACCTGGAGATATCATCACCATCTTTCAATATCCGTGATTCCAAAGGTATCTTTAATTCAGGGAAATCATCACATATCAATCTATTAATAGGGAGAAAAAAATTGTCTTGATTATATTAATAAAAGATAAAGTAAATTAATTAGTTTTTAATGGAATTCGACAGCTGTAAACATTATTCTGAATATTCCAACCTTTTTGTAATGTCTCTATCAAGAGGCTAGGGTTAGATTGTGCTCCACATCTCTTCATATTTATAGTAACATAAATAAATCAGACTTGATGAATATTTATCTCAGAAAATAATATACCAAATTTCAGCTCGTATTAAACTTTGTCTAATTCAGCAGTGAGAGCAGTATCAATATATCTAGTCTATTATGTAGATCAATACATCTATTCTGTCCTGTATAAGAATATATCTAGTCTATATAACTGTATATCAATATATCAACATGCGGAGATCCTGATCTTAGGGAAAAGCCCACCAGATATGTTGGGTACTGTGGAAATAAAATACCCAGGGAAGACCAAAATCAGAACGTACTGTCTTGTAGGAAGTGGAGGAATCCACAAAGGCTAAGGAATCTTACCTGAAAATTAAGGCAGCTACATAGAGAGCTCTAAGTGGCAGCGCCCCCCCCCCCCCCCCCGATGGTTGTGCGCAGGGCTAACAACCCAGCCATGTAAAGAAATAAACGTTACGAAAGCCAAACAAAAAATAAAACCTGGACTGATTCTAATGGAAATCGACCCTTGCCTGGATATTGACATGATTTTGGGATTGCGCCTTGGAATGTACAAAGTCTGGTTAGAGCAGGAGCCTTAGCCAAGCTAATAGACCAATTAATTAAATATAAAATCTCTATAGCTGCAGTCCAAGAAATTTGATGGAAAATGCAGAAATCCTCAGGACAAAAAAAATACACGATATTTTATAGTGGCAACAAAACTAACATTCTTGGAACATGATTTTCTGTGAAGAAAAAAGCCCTCTTAGCAGTTATTGGTTACAAACGATTGATATGATAGACTGTGCTCTTTGTGCGTGCGAGGGAAAATGTTTAACACAACATTTATAAATGTTCATGCTCTCACCAAAGATAAAGAAGGTCCGATAAAAGAATCATTTTATGAGACGCTGGAAAAAATCTATGACGAAGCACCTCGACATGATATAAAATAGTGATTGGCGACTTAAATGTCTAAGTAGGGAAAGAAAAAGTGTTTATGCCAAATATTGGTAAGGAGAGTCTCCATGAAAAATCCAATGACAATGGAATCTGACTCACAGACTTTGCTTCAGGAAATGGGTGACAGCAGCACTAAGATTCCATACAAAAATATACATCAAGTTACTTGGAACACACCAGATGGAATCACTAACAACAGAATCGGCCATGTTCTAATCGATTGGAGGCATAATAGATATAAGAAGCAATAACGGAACAATTGCAAACTCTTGAACATTTACTTGTAAAGATTAAGTATATGCAGAGAATAAGTATAATACACAATGGCCGAAATCAAAGAGGAAAACTGTATGATAACCGAAAACTTACATTTGACCCACTAAACACAAAAGCTTACCGAAAGAAAGTAGAAGCACAACGAGAAGCATCACAGGAGGAATTAAACAGGGAAATCAACATAAATGAATAGTGGGATAGGATAAAAAAAAATGCCATGAAAAGATCAGAAGAAAAAGTATTAGGATTTACGCAAATGAACAATATTGTAGGCCATTTTGATAATGAATGCAGAGAGACTGTCGAAAAAAGGAACAAGGTATGAATGACCATGATGCAAAGGGAAACAAGAAATAAGAGACTGTCCCAATGGAGCCAGAAGGAAAGCCACAAAAATATGTTAGAAGAAAAAAACGCAAATGGGGAAAATCTCATCTAAAAAAAAATAGAAGACTTATCAAGAGAGGGGAATATTAGAGGAATGTACATGAAGATAAAAGACGAAAAGAATGGATACCAAGCCAGACTGAAAATGTGTGAGCCATGATGAAGAAATAATTACGGAAAATAGTAGATTCCCGGGGAGGTGGGTGAATATTTTGAGGGAATACTTAATGCAGAAAATGGACAAGATGAAGATAACCACCGTATGGAGGACCAGACTCTTTAATAAACTCCTGAACTTCAAAAAAAACTACAAAAGTAAAAAATTCTATGAAAAACCACAAAGCTCCTGGAGAAGACCTCATCACAGCAGAAACTATTAAATATTGAGGAAGAGAACTACACACGCTGACACAAACTTAAAATGCAACTTGGCAAGAAGAGAAAATTTCAACAGAATGGGAAACTTGAAACAGTACTAATAACCCCAAAATACAAGAAAGGTTCCAAACTTCTATGCACTAACTTCGGAGGAATTTCCTTATTAAATGTTACATAACAAATACTTACAAAACTAATTGCCACAAGACTACAGTTATACACTGAACAAATACTAGGTGACTAAAATGTAGATTCAGACAAACCCAATCCATGACTGATCAGATTTTCACCATCAGATGCATATTAGAGAAATGTTACAAATATAATATCCCAGTACATCAACTCTATGTGGACTATAAAATGGCCCATGACAGCATCAGAAGAAAATATCTATATGAGACTCAGCAGGAGTTTGGCATACCCAACAAACTGACAAGACTGATACATGTAACATTAAAAAACTCAAAAAGAAAAATCAAGGTTCAGGGAGAATATTCAAGGGAATTTCAGATTAGACAAGGCCTAAGACAAAGAGATTCAATGTCTTGTACGCTATAAGCACCACAACTAATGTGCACTCACTACAACCAGCTCCTTCAGTACCTTGAATATGCTGATGACATGGCACTCTTAAGGAAAAGTAGTAAAGATATATCAAACGTTTTTATTTAATTAGAAGATGCATCAACACAAGCAGGACTGGAAGTTAACAACCAAAAAACAAAATACATGACTATGATAAGAGAAGAACAGACAGATGAAACCATTAAAATTAGAAACCACACTTTTGAAAGAGTAAATTAATTCAATATTAAATAAAATAAAAAATGAATTGCTTAAATAAATAAAATAAAGAATATTGACTGGAAACAGGGCATATTTCAGTGGTCATAAAATAATCCAAAGAAAAAAAAAGAAAGCTATACATAAAACTGTCATCAGAGCAGTTGTAACATACGCAAATGAAACTTGGACCCTAACAAAAATGGCAGAAAACCTATTACACACATGGGAGAGAAAAGTTCACCGGAAAATATACGGACCAACAGAGGATGAATATGGATGGAGAATACGAACCAACCAGGAATTGTATAGTCAATATCAGAATCCCACTCCAGTACCAGAGATAAAAAAAGGGCGGGCTGGACATTTATAAAGAATGCCAAATAACAAAGGAGTGAAGAGAGTGCACCACCAAAACACCAGAAGAAAACGGCTCCGAGGTAGGCCTCCTTAGTCAAAAGAGCCAAAAATCACCAACAGGACTTTTCAAAATTATTTTTGAGAGCAATTTTTTTTTCTTCAAGAATTATGTTTTTCAGAGTCAAAACCTTTATTTGTGGCCGGCTGACAGTCACATGCGATCCCGAGCCGCGTTTTGCTGACCACTGACCTAGGCTAAGTTGGATGGATGATGTGGAGTGGGATCCACAGCAGCTGGGAATCCATGGAAAAGAATGGAAGGATGTGTTGAGGCAGGCCAAAGCTCCATATGGGGTGTAGTGCCACAGGTATAGATGGAAACAACAAGTATAATAAAAACCTGTACTTTGTTTTATAGAGCACTCACCAAGATGCCCAGACCAGACACATCTACTTGATCAAGCGTAAGATATACACATCTATAAATGCTAGCACATATCAAAGCATATTCCACATAGCCCCCTTACTGCTTTGCATCACCTCCAGTTATGTTGCCAGTATTGCTAGATCAACATTCACCATCTCCTACTATGTTGCCAGCACTGCTAGGCCACCATTCACCATCTCCTGCTATGTTACCAGCACTGCTAGGCCACCATTCACCATCTCCTGCTATGTTGTTAGTATTGCTAGGCCACCATTCATCATCTACTGCTATGTTGTCAGTATTGATGGGCTACCATTCACCATCTCCTACTATGTTGCCAGCACTGCTAGGCCACCATTCACCATCTCCTGCTATGTTACCAGCACTGCTAGGCCACCATTCACCATCTCCTGCTATGTTGCCAGCACTGCTAGGCCACCATTCACAATCTCCTGCTATGTTACCAGCACTGCTAGGCCACCATTCACCATCTCCTGCTATGTTACCAGCACTGCTAGGCCACCATTCACCATCTCCTGCTAGGCCACCATTCACCATCTCCTGCTATTTTGTTAGTATTGCTAGGCCACCATTCATCATCTACTGCTATGTTGTCAGTATTGCTGGGCTACCATTCACCATCTCCTGCTATGTTGCCAGCACTGCTAGGCCATCATTCACCATCTCCTGCTATGTTACCAGCACTGCTAGGCCACCATTCACCATCTCCTGCTATGTTACCAGCACTGCTAGGCCACCATTCACCATCTCCTGCTAGGCCACCATTCACCATCTCCTGCTATTTTGTTAGTATTGCTAGGCCACCATTCATCATCTACTGCTATGTTGTCAGTATTGCTGGGCTACCATTCACCATCTCCTGCTATGTTGCCAGCACTGCTAGGCCATCATTCACCATCTCCTGCTATGTTACCAGCACTGCTAGGCCGCCATTCACCATCTCCTCCTATGTTGTCAGTATTGCTAGGCCGCCATTCACCATCTCCTATGTTGTCAATATTGCTAGGCTGCCATTCACCATCTCCTCCTTTGTTGTCAGTATTGCTAGGCCACCATTCACCATCTCCTCCTATGTTGTCAGTATTGCTAGGCCGCCATTCACCATCTCCTCCTATGTTGTCAGTATTGCTAGGCCACCATTCACCATCTCCTGCTATGGTACCAGCACTGCTAGGCCACCATTCACCATCTCCTCCTATGTTGTCAGTATTGCTAGGCCACCATTCACCATCTCCTCCTATGTTGTCAGTATTGCTAGGCCACCATTCACCATCTCCTCCTATGTTGCCAGCACTGCTAGGCCACCATTCACCATCTCCTGCTATGTTACCAGCACTGCTAGGCCACCATTCACCATCTCCTGCTATGTTACCAGCACTGCTAGGCCACCATTCACCATCTCCTGCTAGGCCACCATTCACCATCTCCTGCTATTTTGTTAGTATTGCTAGGCCACCATTCATCATCTACTGCTATGTTGTCAGTATTGCTGGGCTACCATTCACCATCTCCTGCTATGTTGCCAGCACTGCTAGGCCATCATTCACCATCTCCTGCTATGTTACCAGCACTGCTAGGCCGCCATTCACCATCTCCTCCTATGTTGTCAGTATTGCTAGGCCACCATTCACCATCTCCTCCTATGTTGTCAGTATTGCTAGGCCACCATTCACCATCTCCTCCTATGTTGTCAGTATTGCTAGGCCACCATTCACCATCTCCTCCTATGTTGTCAGTATTGCTAGGCCACCATTCACCATCTCCTCCTATGTTGTCAGTATTGCTAGGCCACCATTCACCATCTCCTCCTATGTTGTCAGTATTGCTAGGCCACCATTCACCATCTCCTCCTATGTTGTCAGTATTGCTAGGCCACCATTCACCATCTCCTCCTATGTTGTCAGTATTGCTAGGCCACCATTCACCATCTCCTCCTATGTTGTCAGTATTGCTAGGCCACCATTCACCATCTCCTCCTATGTTGTCAGTATTGCTAGGCCACCATTCACCATCTCCTCCTATGTTGTCAGTATTGCTAGGCCACCATTCACCATCTCCTCCTATGTTGTCAGTATTGCTAGGCCACCATTCACCATCTCCTGCTATGTTACCAGCACTGCTAGGCCGCCATTCACCATCTCCTCCTATGTTGTCAGTATTGCTAGGCCGCCATTCACCATCTCCTATGTTGTCAATATTGCTAGGCCGCCATTCACCATCTCCTCCTTTGTTGTCAGTATTGCTAGGCCACCATTCACCATCTCCTCCTATGTTGTCAGTATTGCTAGGCCACCATTCACCATCTCCTCCTATGTTGTCAGTATTGCTAGGCCACCATTCACCATCTCCTCCTATGTTGTCAGTATTGCTAGGCTACCATTTACGCCCATGTGTGGTGACCTAGATCCCAATACACATCCTCAGACCCTCCCATTCCGACAGCTTTATCGATCCCATCCCCCAGCAGATCTTGGTCCCATTCTCGGCCGCCTGGAGTCTGTCGCTGTGTGTGGTGGGGGGAGGTGGGGGGGAGCCCATATTGACATGAATAAATCTACATCATTAACTTAGTGTACCAAACGGATGACGTCTGCCAGTGTTGGAACATTGACGATACAAACTGAGATCGTCGTCGACTTGGACAAGACCAAGAATCAGGCCTTTGAGCCTGTTAGTATGTTAACTTCCATGCATTGAAATCATCTCTAATGCCACTTCAGACCCCAGCTTGTGTCTTGTCACTGTAAGACCCCAGCTTGTGTCTTGTCACTCTAAGACCCCAGCTTGTGTCTTGTCACTGTAAGACCCCAGCTTGTGTCTTGTCACTGTTAGACCCCAGCTTGTGTCTTGTCACTGTAAGAAACCAGCTTGTGTCGTGTCCCTGTAAGACCCCAGCTTGTGTCTGCCACTGTCAGGCCCTAGCTTGTGTCTGCCACTGTTTCAAATGAAAGTCAGGCATGTTCCCGTGTATTTGTGTTGCTTGTCAACATTGTGAAGGTTTCTCCATCTCCAAGGTGGTTGAAATCGTATCAGATTCTTCCCGTTTCTAAAGCCACACTGATCTATTTTTAGACCCTCCACAGCTTGATAGGAACAATTTTTATAACGGTGATTTCAACGCTAGTCAACAAAGGGGCTCTCCTCACGAGCACTGACAGCGCGCCAAAGTCTCAACGAAAGCCAGTGAAACCGATGCCCTGTCAAGTAACAAAAGACATGTATAAAAGAACTACTGGTTGAAACAGCGGGACTGACGGCCTCTGCTCCCTTTCTGGATTCGCGCCTCACGCGCAGTCACCCGGAACAAGCCTTCGAGGACTCCTGGGGGTCCCGAGAGGGGGGGGGGGGGCGGGGGCCACACGCGACTCCCTACTTTGGCCTTATTTTGGTCGGAAAGTTCACCCTCCAGTAGCCAATAAAAGGTCAATGAGGTCACTCTATTCATGTTCCTGTACCGTGGTGTCACGCGTGTGCGTCCCTCTCGACCAAAAGATGGTGGGGGCCAAAGCTGCCGTGATGACAAGCATAGTGCCGTAAATAGTGCTTCAGGGTAAGTCCAATGACTGCTCATGGGAGAATCATAACTAGCCAGTACCCGGCAGGTAACACAACCGTAGTGAGCAAAATCTGCAACACAATCATAACTAACCACAAAGTAGGTCAAACAACAACAGTGAGTAGTGAACAAAAACTGTAACCTGGACACTATCTACTTGCATTCAGCCCCATGCCCCCCCCCCACGACCCTTGTTTAGCAGACAGGTTTACATGGACATGGACTATATCTAGTTCACCACTTGCATTCAACCCCCAATCCCACCCCTCCACCCCGGTGCCCCGTAACAACCTTCCAGTGTTAAATATCCGACTAGGCACAACAGTAGAAAATAAAGCGGAGGGGGGAAAGGCGGGGGGGGGAGGGAGGGGGGCGCAGATATAAATAAAAACCCAGGTGGTTTGCAGTGCATGAAAGTGCACACAATGTCATCAAGAGAGATCCAGTGGGCCCGTCACGTGTAGGTCTTCAAGTAAGGTGCTCACAAGTAGAATACAGAAACAAGTAAAGGGTTAAGACGTGGCATTGCCTCAATTCTGTGTACACACCAACCATGTTACCCCACCAAGTAAATGGTTAAGACGTGTCATTGTCTCAATTCTGTGTACACACCAACCATGTTACCCCACCAAGTAAATGGTTAAGACGTGTCATTGTCTCAATTCTGTGTACACACCAACCATGTTACCCCACCAAGTAAATGGTTAAGACGTGTCATTGTCTCAATTCTGTGTACACACCAACCATGTTACCCCACCAAGTAAATGGTTAAGACGTGTCATTGTCTCAATTCTGTGTACACACCAACCATGTTACCCCACCAAGTAATTGGTTAAGACGTGTCATTGCCTCAATTCTGTGTACACACCAACCATGTTACGCCGCCAAGTATATCGTTCTTATGTCAGTTAAGTTCTGTGTACACACCAACCATGTTACACCGCCAAGTAAATCGTTCAAGTGTGTCATTGTCTACGTTCTGTAGACACACACACACACACCATAGAATGTGTTGACACAAGTTCGTCTCTACAACACTCGTTTGGCGACGGCACCAAGAATATTTACCTATCTATATCGTGGTTTCATTTCCTGGAACTAGCCTTCCAGTGAATGGCTGACTTGGGAGTTCTTAGAAGTTAAGTTCGGTAAACAAAAAAACAAACTGATATTTTCAACTTTCCTTATTGAACCGGTATACAAAATGATACATGTTTCACATTTCTGATCTTGTATACAAACAAATCTATACGATTGTCAAGAAATTTAAAAGAGCAGCTTTCTTCGCCGTCAACTTTTTTTGATGGTAGAAATTTCTTCTTATACAGAGATTTAAAAAATTATTTAGCTTCAGTCTGGTTTATGTCTAGCCATGAAGGCACTGAGACTAACGCTTGTTTAGTGTTTCCGCCCATGTCGCTCTAAGTAACACATGAGCATGGGAGAGAAGAGCAAGGAGATGAGACAAAGAGATGAGACTAATTATTTATTATGAGGAGAAAGAGGAGTAGGGCGCGATGAGCACGGCCGTGTGTCGGGGCGATGTCACCGGGGAAATACACCTGAGCTCTCAGCAACTACAGAGACGGGAAACAGATCTTTATAGGGACACCACTCGTCTGCCGACTGAAACCATCACAGGGACCGCTGTCGTAAGACGGTAACAAGGTGTCTTTGCCATTGGGGTGGCAGAGTGACAATTGTAAGACCTAAGTCATTGCCATTAGATGGCAGAGTGGCTGTTGTAAGACCTAAGTCATTGCCATTAGATGGCAGGGTGGCTGTTGTAAGAACTAGGTCATTGCCATTAAATGGCAGGGTGGCTGTTGTAAGACCTAAGTCATTGCCATTAGATGGCAGGGTGGCTGTTGTAAGACCTAGGTCATTGTCATTAGATGGCAGGGTGGCTGTTGTAAGACCTAGGTCATTGCCATTAGATGGCAGGGTGGCTGTTGTAAGACCTAGGTCATTGCCATTAGATGGCAGGGTGGCTGTTGTAAGACCTAGGTCATTGCCATTAGATGGCAGGGTGGCTGTTGTAAGACCTAGGTCATTGCCATTAGATGGCAGGGTGGCTGTTGTAAGACCTAGGTCATTGCCATTAGATGGCAGGGTGGCTGTTGTAAGACCTAGGTCATTGCCATTAGATGGCAGGGTGGCTGTTGTAAGACCTAGGTCATTGCCATTAGATGGCAGGGTGGCTGTTGTAAGACCTAGGTCATTGCCATTAGATGGCAGGGTGGCTGTTGTAAGACCTAGGTCATTGCCATTAGATTGGGACTGACGGCCTCTGCTCCCTTTCTGGATTCGCGCCTCACGCGCAGTCACCCGGAACAAGCCTTCGAGGACTCCTGGGGGTCCCGAGAGGGGGGGGGGCGGTGGCCACACGCGACTACCTACTTTGGCCTTATTTTGGTCGGAAAGTTCAACCTTCAGTAGCCAATAAAAGGTCAATGAGATCACTCTATTCATGTTCCTGTACCGTGGTGTCACGCGTGTGCGTCCCTCTCGACCAAAAGATGGTGGGGGCCAAAGCTGCCGTGATGACAAGCATAGTGCCGTAAATAGTGCTTCAGGGTAAGTCCAATGACTGCTCATGGGAGAATCATAACTAGCCAGTACCCGGCAGGTAACACAACCGTAGTGAGCAAAATCTGCAACACAATCATAACTAACCACAAAGTAGGTCAAACAACAACAGTGAGTAGTGAACAAAAACTGTAACCTGGACACTATCTACTTGCATTCAGCCCCATGCCCCCCCCCCCACGACCCTTGTTTAGCAGACAGGTTTACATGGACATGGACTATATCTAGTTCACCACTTGACTTCAACACCCAAACCCACCCCACCACCCC
>CAXITT010000665.1:164936-216842 GCA_964033795.1 Lymnaea stagnalis | reverse complement strand
GTGTTGGAGCACTGACTTCCCAACGTGTTGGAGCACTGACTTCCCAACGTGTTGGAGCACTGACTTCCCAACGTGTTGGAGCACTGACTTCCCAACGTGTTGGAGCACTGACTTCCCAACGTGTTGGAGCACTGACTTCCCAATGTGTTGGAGCACTGACTTCCCAACGTGTTGGAGCACTGACTTCCCAATGTGTTGGAGCACTGACTTCCCAATGTGTTGGAGCACTGACTTCCCAATGTGTTGGAGCACTGACTTCCCAATGTGTTGGAGCACTGACTTCCCAACGTGTTGGAGCACTGACTTCCCAACGTGTTGGAGCACTGACTTCCCAATGCGTTGGAGCACTGACTTCCCAATGTGTTGGAGCACTGACTTCCCAACGTGTTGGAGCACTGACTTCCCAATGTGTTGGAGCACTGACTTCCAAACGTGTTGGAGCACTGATTTGCTAACGTATTTGGTGCCTGTCAAAGACTGAGGCTGCAACTAGAGTTCTTGATATAGTTCACCAAGACAAACTTGCCCAAAAGGCATTTGAATGGAAATCATACAAAAATGCAAAGGGCCATGGGAGTTACAGAAAGTGTCCCTGTTAACGATACAAAACTGACGTGGCTAAAAAAAAGAAACTTGTTCAGTTAAAATAAATAGGTAACTGTGAGAGCAAAAATTAAAGGTGTCCCTGAGTAGATGTCAAGGTCATACTATTAACCATGTATGAAAAGAAAGTGATCCAAAGAAATACACAACACGAAATAGTTGAAATGTTACCAAGCTGGACATTATGCCCCACCCCCCACACACATACAAATGGTAAAAAAAAATAATTCAAGCTATATAAGTTATATGATACCTCATATCTAGCACTCTATCTGATTCCTCATGTCTGATACCTTATATGTAGCATTGTATCGTATACCCGGGCCTGCACAACATACGGCCCGCGGGCCGCATGCAGCCCGCCAGCACACACTTTGCGGCCCGCGAATTAACGGCGTATTTATAATTATTCTTCTCTTAATAGCTTCCCCCAATCCCTATCCTATTTTCTTTGGTCCCGCAAAAGTTTTCATCAAGTAACGAGGCCCGCCTTACGTTGTGACTTGTGCAGGCCTGGTCTACCTCATAACTAGCATTCTTTGTTATACTCATTTTGGCGCCTCTGGCAGACACCTCGTATCTAGCATTCTATCTGATACATCTTATCTGAGACCTCAAATCTAGCATTCTATGTTATATCTCAGTACGGGCCCTCTAGCAGACACCTCATATCTAGCATTCTATATGATACCTCATTTCTAGCATTCATTAAAACTGCCAAGATTACACTGGAATAAACTGATACAAATATTATCTGGGCTAGGTTGCTCACAACCTCTGTCTTGGGGGAGGGGGGAGTGGAATTTCAGGGGATAAAGGGGGAAAATGATTATAACAGAGGCGCCAATTTACGCTAATTAATCTTACTATATTTTTAATGACTTCATTGACATTATATTAATGTAAAAAGGGACAAGCTTGTCTTCTAATGTCTACAGTTGACTTTGTGAATGTGTTCAAGACTGACTCAACAAGTTCCTATTGTGTGGTGAGTATAGAACATTTTTGGAACCCTTGCTCTAGTGTTTCAGGAACATGAAATACTTATCACAATACTTAACAGAATCTGGCCGAGGGTTACAACAATGAGATGACAAGGTGGCGGCACACACACACACAAAAACAGTTTCAAAAGCACATCTAATCTAATTTGTTAGAATTCTGTTAAGTTCAACATACCTCATTTGCCATTTTAACCCTTAATAGACTTTAATTCGATATTATAACACTGATATTCAACCACCTGGCCTTAGAGGCCTAAAATGACATGATGTAAAACATGTTAACGGAAATCAAATCCCTTTAGGTCAAAAACAACAAATCAAGATTCTAAATGATCAAAGACAACAAATCGAGATTCTGCTTGATCAAAGACAATAAATCATGAAACTACTTAGTCAAAAACAACAAATCCTGATTCTACTAAGTCAAAAACAGCAAATCATGATTCTACTTGGTAAAAGACAACAAATCATGATTCTAATTGAACCAATATCCCGTGATTCTATTTGTCACTACTATATTGTCACTACGACTGACAGAACTAAGATCACATGATTCTATATGTCACTATGACAGAACTAATATCACATGATTCTATATGTCACTATGACAGAACTAATATGTACAACAGAGCTAATGATTCTTTATGTCACTACAACAGAGCTAGTATCACGTGATTCTTCTATATGTTACTACAACAGGGCTAACATCACATGATTGAACACAATTAAATCATAATGCTAAAAGAAATACAAACTTATGATTTTGAGTTACAATTCTGTCTCAGTGCACAACTGCAGTAATAAAACAGTTTTAAACGCAGTGAGTTTATTTAGACATAGCAGAGTAACACTTGGTGTGGTGCTACATAGCAGGGTCACACTTGGTGTGGTGCTACATAGCCGAGTAACACCTGGTGTGGTGCAACATAGCAGGGTCACACTTGGTGTGGTGCTACATAGCAGGGTCACACTTGGTGTGGCGCTACATAGCAGAGTAACACTTGGTGTGGTGCAACATAGCAGGGTCACACTTGGTGTGATGCTACATAGCAGGGTCACACTTGGTGTGGCGCTACATAGCAGAGTCATACTTGGTGGGGCACAACATAGCAGAGTCACATTGCTGTGGTGCTAAGTAGATGAAAAAAGCTTTGAAAATATTTTCGAATTTGACAGTGCTAAAACACAGCTGGCAGGAATCACACACACACACACACACAAGCACAAAAACTCCTGGACTATCAGTGTCAGATCATCACATCTTAACCCTATAACTGTCAAGAACAAATTTCTACAGCGTCAAGCCATTTTTAGCAATTTCATATGCTTGTCAAAACTGACCAAAATCCCAGACTAAATGAATTCAGAGAGCCGTACAAGTATACATTTTCTGAAAGTACATTGGACAAGGTATCGTTTGGTATGAAAAGAATTTGTTTTTATACCATGTATCTTGACCTTGACCTTTACAGAGTGAGTAAAATTTTACTACTCAACTTCTGAATTCAACCCACCCTAAATACTTCATAAAATGTCAAACTGTCAAAAAATCAAGTTTTTGATATACTAGAAGCAATATTCTTTCAGAAAATGACAATTTGTAGTTACTTATATGGAAAATTGTGACACTGGTGAATTTCTTCATGCACCACCTTCAAATTTCTGTCATACAAAATATAAGGGGGAAGGCACGAAATGAGTTCAAAAATTTCTTTTCATTTGAAGTTTTTAAATCCATTTTATATTAATACTCCAGAACATATACAAACATAAATATATTAGGGGTAGATCTCTTGGATCAAATCTGTGTTTTTTTCTATTCGATTTCCACCCTTTCCCAAAAAGAATTTGTCTAACAATACGTCTAAGCTTGGGATAAAAATTGTCAATATCTGACTCTTATCTCGGCATCACCGCTAGAGCCAATGCTGTCATTACCAGCACATGGAATATCTCTGATATATTTGCTTTCATTTTAATATCTTTTAAATAATTCCATTACAGGAATTTTGTGTTAATTTTGAAATCCCAAAGGGGGGGGGGGGGGGGGCTCCCCCAGCATCAGACAGATGGCTGTGAAAAAATGTGAGGATATTTCACACCCGATTAATCACAAAAAAGTCCCTGATAAAAGCATGTAAACACACTGATAGTAACGGAAATAGGAAGCAAACTCATTTATATAGGGTGATTTCCCCTTAAACAATATACATTAAATCAATTCGCATTTTTAATGACAATTTTGCTAACGGCTGATTATATTGGCAGCGCCACCACACAAAGGGGTATAACGGCCGATCATCATCAGCCGTTATGACAGTTATAGGAGCACCACCACACAAAGGGGTATAACGGCCGATCATCATCAGCCGCCATGACAGTTCTAGGGTGAATGAGATGCTTGCAATCAACTGTTGATCAAAAAAGATACTTCCAAACAATCAACTGTTGATCAACAAAGATACTTCCAAACAATTTTTGATTAGCAAATTGATAGGGGGTGCCCATTTCCAAACATTATAACTTGATATCTCTTGTAAAATGCTCGGATAGTACAAACAGATATTCACAATGATTTTGCATTACATATCTCCCTATTAGGACTGGGCTCTAAGAGTTATTACAAATTTATGCACTATTATTTATACAAATTTCTCACAAAACAAATTCAAATACCTAAAAAAAGTACTTTGCAAAGATAACACTACTGACTAATATAATATGCTTTCCAGTATTAAATAAATATATATAAGTATACCTGTCACTTAATGGTTCAAGTTTTGATGACAAAATTTTATATATGGACTTCATCAAATGATGAGATCTTAAATTTCAAGATGTCTCATTAATGACCAAAAGTTTTATTTGAATTCAACAAGACCTGCTAAAAGTAAAACCCTTACCTTATTGTGTCTAGTATTTCTTCTGGACCTTCTTTGCCTTCCTGATAGAAGACACGAAAACAATATTATAAGTCAATGAAATGATGTCCCCTTCATAACATTTAAAACAAACAAGATGGCATTCAATCCTTTCTTTCAAGATAAATAGTTTATAGGCAAGAATTTGTTTAAATACAAAAAGATATTCTAAAATGTTATGAAACATACTCTCATTTAGACAGAATTTCTTTTCAATGCTGACAAATCAATCAAGTCCCACTTTAAAAAATAAAAAATATTTGTATCCACAGTAAAAATCAATTCTGCTTCTGTGTTGTTACATAGCCAATTGATATACAACAACTGAACTGATGGATGTCTTTTAGCCAATTGATATACAACAACTGAACTGATGGACGTCTTTAAGTCAATTGATATACAACAACTGAACTGATGGACGTCTTTTAGCCAATTGATATACAACAACTGAACTGATGGACGTCTTTTAGCCAATTGATATACAACAACTGAACTGATGGACGTCTTTAAGTCACCAGATATACAACAACTGAACTGATGGATGTCTTTAAGTCACCAGATATACAACAACTGAACTGATGGATGTCTTTAAGTCACCAGATATACAACAACTGAACTGATGGATGTCTTTAAGTCAATTGATATACAACAACTGAACTGATGGACGTCTTTTAGCCAATTGATATACAACAACTGAACTGATGGATGGCTTTAAGTCAATTGATAAACAACAACTGAACTGATGTACATCTATAAGTCAATTGATATACAACAACTGAACTGATGGATGTCTTTAAGTCACCAGATATACAACAAATGAACTGATGGATGTCTTTAAGTCACCAGATATACAACAACTGAACTGATGGATGTCTTTAAGTCACCAGATATACAACAACTGAACTGATGGATGTCTTTAAGTCACCAGATATACAACAACTGAACTGATGGACGTCTTTTAGCCAATTGATATACAACAACTGAACTGATGGATGTCTTTTAGCCAATTGATATACAACAACTGAACTGATGGACGTCTTTTAGCCAATTGATATACAACAACTGAACTGATGGATGTCTTTAAGTCACCAGATATACAACAACTGAACTGATGTACATCTTTTAGCCAATTGATATACAACAACTGAACTGATGGACGTCTTTTAGCCAATTGATATACAACAACTGAACTGATGGATGTCTTTAAGTCACCAGATATACAACAACTGAACTGATGTACATCTTTTAGCCAATTGATATACAACAAATTAACTGATGTACATCTATAAGTCAATTGATATACAACAACTGAACTGATGTACATCTATTAGCCAATTGATGATATACAACAAATGAAAAGATATATACATCTATTCATCTGAGAAAATACGTTGCTTTCCATCATTTCAGTTCTGATTCCAGCACATTGCATTATGCTAGAGCTGTTAATGAAAAGCAACAAAAGTTTTTAGGTTTCAGCCCAAACTGCTTTGTTTATCATTATGTCTTAGGTTTATGCATTAGTCATAAAAGTCTAGTGAATCTGAGTGAAGTCAAACATTATGAAACTTTCAAATGACTACAGAATGTCAGAATGGGAAATGACTTCAGAAGGGGAATGCAGCCATAGACTTAGATGTGTTTTGAGAAAATATTTGGTGAAGCCTGCTCAAGGACATATTTTTAAGTTCTAGAATTATTTGCAAAAAATTTGAGGGTATTCAGTAAGAAAGACTACCGGCTTTTGGTGACTCAAATGTGAACACTGCCCAGTACATTCATACTGCAACTAGCTGTACAGCAGTAGGGATCTGACCTGCAGTAAAAGCTAGCTAATTCTAGGGACTGTTCAAGAATTGCTTACTGAAATGGGTGCCCTAAGCTAATTTGGGGAGGATGACTGTATCAATTAATGGAGCATATGTTACCCAACAGTACTGCATACTGCAGCCAGGGCAATAAAATGCAATTAAGCTCCCTGGTTCCAAGCATATGAAATTGCTCCCCCAATCCAAGCAAATAAAATGCTTCCCCGTTCCAAGCACATGAAATAGCTCCCCTTTTCCAAGCATATGAAATAGCTCCCCTTTTCCAAGCATATGAAATTGCTCCCCTGTTCCAAGTATATGAAATAGCTCCCTTGTTCAAAGCATATAAAATGCTTCCCAGCTCCAACCGTATGAAATAGCTCCCCCATTCCAAGCATATGAAATAGCTCCTAGTATTTGTAAAAAAGAATTTAAGATGCACTGCTGGTAAATGATACTTATTAATTAAAAAAATAGAATGAAATGTAAGAAGAGAAAAAAATAATATATACCTTTTTAATATTTTTTCACAATGTGTTATAGGAAAATTAAAATAATGCAAGTGGAAGTTCTATAATTACATTGACTAGAAACAGACCTGTTTTATGTAATTTTGAGCAATATGGGCAGTTTTTCAACCTCTAAATCTAATTAGTTTACTATATCTAGGGTGAATCTCAATAGTAAGCGATTCTGTCCTTGCCAGTGTTGCCACTCCTAAGTTTCTCCGCTCTTATCCATATTTATACGTTTTTTTATATCAGAATCCAAGATCTTTTTTCATCACAATTATTTATTTTAACATTAGAAGTGTTGAACTATATTTTGAGCATCATTTAATGGTTTTCAAAAAGCTTACACAAAATTATCTAATCTTGGCATCACTAAATTAGATTTAGCATTAACCAGTGTGACAGTCACATGACTCACTCGGCTTGTCACATCCAATCAAAGCCTGTATTTAGGATGGGACTGCTTTTAAATCTTTAATAGATATTGTATGTTTTACATTGTTTAACATCTCTGTTGTACCATGGTTTTTTTTCGGTTTAGGTTTTTACTGAACATTATAGGGGCAACACCTGTTCTTTTGGTGATATTGCACACAATCCTGTGTTTTTGTTACTCAAGTTTTCTATTAAAATCGTATAATAAACATATGATATAAATTGTATTTTGTGGAAGTTATTCACTGAAAGAGTACAACACGGGGAATATTTGATATAATACCCATTTTTAAATGTGTTTGCCGAGGCTTTAGAACCAAGATCAGGATTTGGGAGTGACCAGGGGTTCAGTAAATATGTGTGTCAATTTCCCTTCTATATACGAGGGTTAAAGATCTAAGTGGTCTAACTACTATGTTTTCTAATAGATTTTTAAATGATTCAATTATATATTACATAATACCATTATTTTCTGTATATGTTGATGGCAAATTATTTATTCTGTGTTTTCTATAATATAAAAAAAAAATTATATTTTTTTTTTTCACAATTGGCATCTTTTAAAGACTTTTGTTTTTGAGCATTATTTTTTTTCCCTCCTGCTTCCAACCATTCAATGAAGCAAACATTTGTAAGCGGATGCCACAAAAGAAAAGAAAGCAGCAACTTAAAGATGAACTTAATCAAGTGCCAAAACTTGACAAATATTTCACCATGACCCATAAACCCAAGGAGAGCAGGCTGAACAGCCAATTCCAACACAGCAACACGCTATTGTCTCTGATACTCAGGTCATTGGGTCTAGACTCTAAGCTGATGGGAATATTGAAACTGATACCAGTGTAAGCGTTACTGTTGGAGAATCGACATATACAGATGAAATCACAAAATGCATGAAGCTCAGTGATATTGGTCAAAGGGTGTATCGCAGAGGATGAACTCTCGTACTTGATCTGAAAAGGTCCATAATCAGAGATTCAGCACTGGAACACTTTTTCATAACAGGGTGGTTAACAGTGATGTAGACTATCCCAAATGGCTTTTTTACTCACCAACAACCCGTTGTATGTATTGGTTTATCTGGAATCTTTTTTTCAACAACCGCAGCACTAGCTTCTGATGGATTTTCTGACAGAAGAGATCTTCATTGCAATTCAAAGTCATGAAAACTCTGAAGATCATAGAAAAGCTTTTCTTTCATACCTGACAAGAAAGCTTGGTTGGACCCTTAGACTCAGGGCTAGCAAAACATATAAAAGAACAGCTTTATTGGATGAATGTGCTTGAGCATGATGTTGCAGTGATGAGCATATAGGCAGAACGTGGTCTGGCTTTTAGGGGAGACAATGAAACTTTTGAGTTGCCAAATAATGGCAACTACCTTTGTAAGAATTGAAAGCGAATTTTGACAGATTTTTTTCCGACCATAAAAAGATATGGAAACAGAGTATCTGGGTCTCCTTCATATTCGTCAAAGACAATATGTGATGAATTTATCCAGTTTATAGCTAATAGAGTAAGAAATTCAATTTTGGATGATCTGGAAAAGGCAGGTTACTTCAGTTTGTCTATGGGCTCTACCCCAGATATTTCCAGTGACGATCAACTACCTTTTATAGTATGGCGTGTATCATCTGATGATAGTTAACCTGTTGAATGCTTTCTACCTTTCATACAGCTGGAAAATTACAGGTGAAGGTATGGCAGGTGTGGTGGATTATCTAAGTAAGGACTGCAAAGTTTATTTCAGGAAATGCAGAGGACAGTCATATGATAATACGGCAAATATGACAGTTACAATGGAATGCAACAAAAAAAATTCATTCAGAGCATGCTATTCACATTCTGCGTGTCTGTCATTCATTAAATCTTGTCAGCCGTACTGCTACAGATTGTTGTTAAGATGCAGTGAACATTATTGTTAAAAAATGCACACTTTTTTCATCTTGTACAAAGAGGTGGTCTATGATGCTATATTTCTTGAAAACCGACTCAGATGACATAGTACTAAAAAGACAGTCTGACACAAGGTGGGAAGCACCTAAGAAATGATTTAAGAAACATTTGAAGACTTTTTTATTTAAATAGATTTAAGAACATCAAAGCGCTGTGAGCATGCTCAAGTAGCATGGATACAAGTGCTATATAAATATTCAATTCAATTCAAAGCAAATTTCACAGCAGTGTCTGCCACATATGTGAATTATAAGCCAATCATAAAGCTATACATCACATTTATGATGATCAGAATAAAAAGGGAGGTATAAGACTTGAAGCTGGTACTCTTCTAGAAAAAAGAAATAGATTTTTTTTTAATGCAACATTTATAGAATAAAATGCAGCAAGTGTTTCATAAAACCAGTACGGCTCTCTAGGATCCAAATATTGCACATACCACATGTGCGAATTTTTACAAATCACTTTAGATGATATTAAAGAAGAAGTTAAATCTAGATGATTGCCCATTGTAGAATATAACTCTACAGTGAAAAGAAAGAAGGTTGAGAAGAAAACAAGCCAATGATGGAGCTGCACCTGATGCAGATGAAAAGCTTTCTCCAAGAGACCAATTTCGAGTTAATTCCCTCACTCATATTATAGAAATCTTTGGGAAAATTTCACGAGAAGAACAACAGTCTACAATTATGTTTCAAATGAATTTTCCTTTTCAGTTGATTTAGAAGTTTTAGTGGTACAGCTATGTTAAGCAGTAGATACTTTAATAAAAGAATATGCACAAGATGTTGATATTGTCTCACGAATGAACTGAGATACTTCCATTATCCTGAAAAATAACATTCCAACACAAAGATTTGTATCAAATCATCTGTCAAGACAAGATTGAGTTAGTTTTCCCAAATGTGGAACCAATATTTTGACTATTTCTATGTTTTATGGTAACAAATTGTTTAGGACAAAGATCATTTTTATAGATTAAGAGAATGAAAAAATAACTGATAGCAACTATCTCTCAAGAAAAATTGTTTGTACTTAGCATCATGTTTATAGAAAGTGATAAGTTACATAGTACATCTTTTGATGATGTATTCAATCAATGATTGAGCTTTTGGGAAACCAATAAAAAAAAATGTAACTTAGAGCATTTTAGAGGATTACATTATAGAATTATTTCTGAGATTTTGTAAACACACTATTACTTTTTTAAGAAAAATATATTAAAAAGTTACATATTTTAAATGTTTATTTGACCAGTTGATGTCATTTAAAACAGATGGGAATCTCTGGACTTTCTATAGCTTAGGGCTTCGGCAAGTCTATGTCCAGCCCAGTATACATCTAATGAATTATCATCACCCAAGACACAATTTAGTGTGTTAGTGTGAAACTACTGAACTGTAACATACTTGTAGCATGTAAGCCGTCTCAACTCTCAGGGCCAGAGTGATTACCGAACATTACCATGTATAACATGAACCACAAATAATGCCAGCTCCTAACTTTTAATGCCATATTCACACATACCATATTTTTGCTCAAATAAGAAGTACCCATATATAAGACACAGGTTTTGAATATTTGGGTAAAAAATATTTTACATAAGACGCACCCATATAAGACACAGGTTTTGACGATTTGTGTAAACAAAAATTACTTAAGGTCTGCGACACTCAACAATTTATATCCAGTGGTTTCCTTTCTTTATCATAACTGAAAATTTGTCAAATTATTCATCACCTGTTGGATGTAAACAAGGCTTCGTTACCATTTTTAGTTTACCAATAAATCAAAGAATATTCTGAGACAGAATGACGATTATTGTTTATTCTTATTTGCCGCTAGGCCAATAGTGGATGGGTTGAGGACCTGGTATCTAGATTCTAGAAACAATAAATACCAATTGTACAGGTGGCTTCAATGATCTGCTAGGCCAGTGGTTCTCAACCTTTCTAATGGCGCGACCCTTTAATAAAGGTCCTCATGTTGTGGCGATCCCATCCACAAAATTATTTTCTTTGATACTTTGTAACTGTAGACTATATGTGTTTTCAGATGGTTTTAGGCGACCCCTGTGAAAGGGTCATGTGACCCCCAAAGGGGTCGCAACTCACAGGTTGAGAACCGCTGTGCTAGGCCAAGTCTTCAGCGAGTGGGATTAGTACCAAACATAGACCACTCAATGCCCAATGTATGTATATCAGATGCGGGTTTTGGCGATTTGTGTAAAAAATATTTTACATAAGATGCACCCATAAATAAGATGGGTATGTAAAACTTTGTACAAGACGCATCTTATATACGCGAAAACATGATAATGCGATCTGTTACTCTATTCAATAACATTATTAAGAATACAATAAAACTTTACAAAACATTTATTTAATTTAAAATAAAAAATGTCAAAATTCTATAAATTATAATATTTATAAGGAACTGTGATCGCACAGTTGCAATTATGTCAAGAAGATTTCTTTGCACAGGCACAAGTGTGTTTTGTTTAATGAAAAATTGCTTCATCTTAACTTTCAGTTCAGTGGCATTTTTTCTCTAAAATTTCTTGTATCATTTGATAAATGGTAGGCTAAGCAGTGGATCAGGGGTCTCCAAACTTTCCAGCCCGAGGGCCGCATTAACTATCAAACAGTAGTTCGCGGGCCGAGTGCACACTCGAGCAGGGTTTCTGTCAGCATTATGTGGGGGGGGGGGGGGGCTCCCCCCCCCCCCCCCCGGAAAACAAAGGCCCCTTCCCCCGAAAAAAAAAATTCCCACAATGAAACCACTGGCCCCGCCCCCCCCCCCCCGAAAAAATCTGAAAGGGGGGGGGGGGATTTTTTGAAATAATCACTGCCCTCGAGGTCCGAATAAAAAAGAATCAAAACATGGATGTTGTTTTTAATTATTTATATAATATTATTTCATTCAGTTAATGACCTCCAGCTGCAGTTCCTCTGGGCAACTGGCCACATCTGTTTGAATTGGGTTTTGAAAAAATCTCACTTCTTCTGCCTTTAAATCCAAGTCAGAAAACTGCTGCTGAAAATGCAGCTGGGGGTCTTTGATGATCTCGCATGCAAATGACGTGGGGAACTCCGCTGTTGCTTCAGCCATGAAGACCGTCCACTGCTACAAGAGCATAAAGTTGTTGGCCTGTACTTGTTCCAAAAACAAGACGAGTTTGGATCTGAAGGCCTTTAAGAGGTGTATAGATCTTGTGTTATGTTCATGTCTTCAACAATACTCTTAACGAACACAAGCAGTTGAGAGGTGGAACAGCTGTCCAGCGATTCATCCATTGCAAATAAAAAATGGTGAAACTTGCTTGCATTTTTCGATATTTGAGTCACAATGTTTTCAACCCTGTCTGCAAAATGGCGGGCAAAGCCCCGCCACTACATGTCATTTCATTGACTGTGAACGAAAGTAGAAAAACTAAGCATCGAATAAGATTTTGCAAAGTAATGATCGCTTGAAAACATAACGCACTACTGCGCTCCTCTATTTTAATTCGGTAAAAACATAACGTCCACGTAAGTGGCGTCTGATCTTGTCAGGATACACGTACTTTTGAGTAATTTTTTATTCCGTTTACAAAAGGTCTCTGCGGGCCGCAGTTTGGAGACCCCTACAGTAGACGAACCGAAGAAATGCAACTCAGTGACTTGGTCGCCGGACGAATATCTCCATAAAGTATTTTTCCGACGGTCATTGTCTTGGTTGCCAGACAAATAGTTTAGGGAGATACCAGACGTGTAGATACTGCCTTCAAATTATTGAGCATGATCATGCTGGCTGAACCTGAGAATAATATACCAATATCCCTTCAAATAGCACCCAAGAGTTTGTGCTTATCATTGGTTTCACTGTAAAATGTTTTTTGGAGCTGCAGCCATAGCTTATCTTAAGGTGAAACTTATGATGAGTTTAAAGGTCAGCACATCTTTTTTAAGTTGAAGATATAATTTTAAGTCTAGTAAAGTAAGCATATGATAGCATCTAGTGTTTACTCTACTCCTACCACAAGACCACTCCAGACAATATCTAACTTTAACAGCCTCTCAATACGAGAGTTGCAGTGGTATTCGCAGGCATATTCCATGGTTTTGCTAGGTACGCCATACACCAACGCGTTTATGCAGCCATTTCGTTATTAATTACTAATTAAATTAAATGACATAGGCCTAATTATTATTATACTGTACTGCTTCTTTTAGCCGGATGGTGTACCCAGTGCCAGCACAGTGACTATCCATATTAATATTGGGATATAATCCCTAATGATTGGTGACTGTGTACTATTACTAAATTTACTTTACTATATTGTCTTTATTAACTATATAATTATATGGTTAAATAGTAGTAATATAATAGTAATAATAATATAGAATAATATACTAAAATACTCTTAACTCTTAATCCTGATCTGGATTTTAATTCTGAATTTTTTAATAGGCTCTACCCCACTGAAATAAGTCATTTCCTTCATAATATTTTTGTCTCTCAGGATTGTTGATAAAAATCTAGGTGAAAGCTTGGAAGTAGTATCTTCTCTGCAATACTTAAAGACAACTACAATTTTTTTTTAATCTTCAATCTTCACTAACTCTGACTCTGAGGAGTAGAATTTAGTGCTGCAGCTGCAAGCAAGAGAAGCCAACAATGTTAATGATAATGTAGTAACATAAATTACTTACCGAGGTTGCTACTGGCCATTTTAATATCAAGGGATCTGCCCCCACCGGGCTGTGCAACTTTAACTTAAGAGCCATAATTCCACCACTCTACAAACACATCCATGAAATGGTCAAATTCTGAAATATAATTTTCACAACTTGACCATTTCTACTCTCCCTCAATGACCCACATTTAGCGTCGGAAGTCTCGTAGAAACTCGCACAGTGCCCTTCTATAAATAAAGACGGTCACGTCTCCTGGTTGTTTATGATTGGTCACAACATAGATCGAATAATTGACTATTCAGTTCGCCTTTATCAAGATTGATTAAATTTAAACTGAAATATAACCATTGAAAACTTAAAATAGATTATCAGCTGATTTGATTAAAATTAAATCTGTTCTATTTGTATAAACATCAAGTAAAGCATTCAAGGAGTATCCTTTTAGTTGCATCACAATTTTCCCTCCTAATATTTCTGGCAATCAAAGTTCTTTGACCCGGAAAAACAAATTTTGCAAATGGCGGCTATTTACAAATGTAGGGAATAGTTGTAATAACAAAAAACAGAAAAGTAGACCTTGACTGTAAAATTTATATTCATTATTCATCGCTCGAACTTTCCTTTGACATTGATATGGTAAGCATTCGTTTTAAGATGATGCTTTAATTGTCTACTGTAGTCGTAGTGGACTAGGCATTTGATCTAAAAGCGCCACCAACTATTTAGAATTACCCACTCTCTGCCACTCACGACTAACACAGTAACAGTAATAAGTTAGGGCTAATGTGAGGAGATAGCACCTTGACGTCCTTTGTGTGTTTTGTCCCTGGTTCCGATAGGGTCAAAACCCAAGTTAGGGATAAGTTTTGGGTTCAGGTTAGGTTTAGGGATAGATTTTGATTTAGGGTTCTGGTTAGGCTAGTTTGAGGGATGAATTTAGGACATCAAAAGATAAGTCATAAGTTCGCAGCAAACGCGGTGCTATCTCTTCACATTTACTACTTTTTTCCCCACATGCTACCATAACCATCTTAGTTCCCATGACGGCAGACCTGTCACAACAAGAAAGGTGGCGGCTCTGTCTGTAAAAAGTAAAAAAGGTAGTGCAAAATTATTTTTAAAAACATGCACATTTAATGAAATTTTTTTAAAGACAAATCTGAAACTGTTTGTACCCTGAATGCTAAGTCAGGATCCCTAACTCAAGCTTCAATTCAGTCCACCCTAACAGAACTTGAGTGCAAATTCACTTCTTAATTTAGTCCTCCCTCCCAACTAATGGCTTATGATAATGCGAACCCTTACCATGTTTTCAAGTGCTACAATTACTATACTTTGTACTGTACTGAGAAAATCTGAAATTTGAATAGAAAGAATAGAATTTTTGTTTAAATCTTCAAAATAATGAAAACCCAACTTGCTTTTACTTACAGTTTCATTGAATAGGGCCTACACTTTACACACTTTATTGAGTGTTCCACCAAAGTACAAGCCAAAAGTGGTCAGAAAAATCAATACTCATTCCAAAATGCTGGGCTCATTTTGATTATTATAATTAACCACCCAATGAATATTAATTTAAAACCTTTCATTGGCATATTAATATTAAAAAACCAAAAGTTAACTCTAGAAACAATACAAGAAAAAATGAAAGGGAGAGATTCCTTTACAGAAACTCAAATGGCACTGATTGCGTAAATTGACCTTAAGTCTTAAGGGTAGTAGTAAGTCACTAAACTAAACTAAGATTCTAAGATGTGTTAACTTATTAGTCGTCTTAGCGTAGTCAGTTGAGTGTAGGAGTAGTCACTTGAGTGTAAGTGTAGTCAATTGAGTGTAAGAGTAGTCAGTCTCCAGTTAAAACACTACTCTACATGGTTGTCAATAGTAGTAGGCTGGTTGTGGAACAAGTTTAGTAGTAGTAGGCAGTTTGCTGGGTAGTATAAATTTTACACTAATAACTAATAGATATGATTGTGATATATTAAATAAATTTGGCCTACTAATTAGGTAATTTACCACTTCAGCATCACTTATTCAAAAATCTCGTTGTTCCAGTTTGATTGAAGAGCTATTTAAACAGTTATTCTTTTATTGATGCCTGTTAATAGGAAATACCACTGTAGAGAGAGGGCCACTGGGTTTTCGGTAACATAGAAAGAGAAAGTGGGGACTATTTTCTCATTGAAGTGCCAGGCGGACAAGCCATCACTTTAAAGGAGTGCATATGCTCACTTATTGTGTCGAACGAATATTCGTCTTATGAAAACATAAACGATTTTAATTGTTACAAGTTTTCTATCGTAACAAATGTGTCTTGGATTATTTTTTAGATGTACTGAAATGATTGTGTACAATGGCATTAAAAAATTTCCATTTATTTTGTTCAGTAAAAGAATTTTATCTTATTAATAAAAGAATAACTGTTTCAAAGCGGAACAACACGATTTTTTTAATAACCAACGCTGAAGTGGTAGCTTACCTACATTTAGATTGTGTTGTAAAATGCTGTTATAGTCCAAAAGTAAGGTACTCATTCAGGCTCAGGTACTAGTGCTGAGTAAAATATGCTTTGGCGAATTTAATTCTTTCTTTAAATGTTGAAATCAAAATAGGGAAAGGGTATTTAATGAATCATAAACTTATATGCATAATTTGTTTTTTTAATATTGAGCTTACTTCTTCTTAGTTATGAACTATCCAATAAATGATAATAATGTCCCTTTATTTTGGATGAATTTAAACAATAGTGGACTTTTGAGGGTGAGGGGTATATTAATTTAATTTGCCAAAACAGTATTTTACCCAATTACTGAGTAAGGCTTATGGTATTTTAGCATCCTAAATTCAATTTAGGCCTATTTAAATTTAATAGGCTATTGTTATGTTTTTTAAATATCATTTTATTTTTATTATTTAGGCCTATGGCTGTGGGTTTTTATTATTCCAATCAATTCAAATAATAATAATAATTAGTGGTCTTTTATAGCGCTGTAGCCCAGACTAGGGGGCTGGGCTCACCACGCTGTACATAAAAATATTATCAAAGAGACATAACAGAACAGCAACCATTTAACTTAATGAATTGTACTAAACCAGAAATTAAGCTCCAGCCATCTTTAGTCATTTACCCTTACTTAATTTCAATATTCATTTTGGTCTGGAGCTAGATGAACTAGAGGTACTCTTTTAAAGCTAAAGAAAGCATAAACATCCAGTTGACAGCAAGTAGGCTAATCAATAACTCATTTATTCATTTCAAATTCTCTTTAACTATTAAAATCAAATATTACTTAACTTAATAATTATTATTATTCTTATTGGGTTTTTTTTTTATATAGCCCAACACCCCAGCCTAGGAATATGCTTGCATTTTCAATGTGCTTTTAGTTTATTCTGCCATGAAATGGGAGATAACAAGTAAATAATTAATTGCACTAAAATACAAGAAATTGTAAAGTACCTCTAATTTACTAGTCTAAAATACAAAATTACCTTATCTGTTTCTCTTTAAGTGTATAGCATCTGTAGGCATTGTTTAATGTTGCTGTCCTATTCCAGAACTCTTAATATACAAAAATATGATGAGCTAGTAATTTAATTTTTGAATGAACTGAAATAGCCTGGATAGGGTATTGAGCCCCACTAAGTATACTTGTTTCCCAAGCCAAAATTTTTTGCCTTTAAAGCTCAAGCCCCATGGGCATGAGGTGGTTGGCTTATGAGCAGGTTAAAGGAATTTTTTTTAATTTACTCCAAATTGAATTAAAAAAATTGTTATTGTAGACACCAAAGTATCTTTTGAAAGTATTTTCTAACAACAAAAACCATCATCTAAGTCAGGGGTGGCCGGCTCACTGCCGCATAGGACCCACCACATCAAATAGTGTGGCCTGATTAGTCCTAAATAAACTTATTTGTTCTTTATTCAGTTGAAAAAGTAATGCAATCTAAAAAGATAAGTGATAAAAAAGCTAATATGACAACATATTGGTTTAGTTTTATTTAACATTTCATTATGTGCATTTAAGAAGAGGTAAATATTTCTATACAGCATATATTGTTTATTTTAATATAAGGTGTAATGACATGCCGCTAGCGAACTGTTTACTCATGCCACTAGCGAACTGTTTACTCATGCCGCTAGCGAACTGTTTACTCGCTAATATTCAAAGTGACCCACAAAGCCTTTTGGGTTGGCCACCCATGATCTAAATGATATCAAAAAGTCATGTTCACTTGAGGCTTAAGACAGTACTATTAGTTAGCTAAATGTTTTAATTGGAACATAACATTCAGAGTGCCATCCTGTACGGTTTATCTGTACCTTTTTTACAGTTTTTATTCTTTTGTCACGTTGTACAGCTGTGCAGACTTTTTACGTCTTTTTACTGGATTTAGAAAAGAAATATTTTTGCACATGATACACTTTCAAAACTGGCTTGCAATAAATTCAACATTGGACAGCAAAAGCTTAAATCATTTTGATCCGTTCAAAATGACCACATTGAGAATGTAAATGTAGGCCATCTGAATTTAGAAACAACATGGTTTCATAGGTATCATTTGTTAACAATAAGAAAGGGTGGTACCGGTACCCTATCTTATATGCATGCCTAATGTTCTTGCAGAGGAGAAGTCAGGCACCAAGTCAGAGAGGACAGACGGTTCAAAAGAGATATATTGACATTGATGCAGATCTTGGAAAAAGGAATGGAGTATGTTTCAGAATTTGTATTTCAATTACTAATTTTTAATTATTGATACGAAGGTTAATTTGTTTAGTCCATTTGGTAAATGTTACTTTGAACCATCCATTCCAGTAACTGAAAGATGTGTGTCAGTTGAGCATGTTTTGTCTATGTTACTTTGATAAGGGCCCCTATTTAAAGTCAGTTGGTTGAGTTTCTCAGCTATAGAACATAATGAATGAAATTTTGAAGTTATTTTAACCTTAAAATAAAGAACTATTCTACTGTTATTAGTATTATGAATGATTAAATGTTAAAATGACAGGGTATTTTCTAAAGGAACATGAACGCTTAAGCATTTATTTTTACCTATTATGTTTGGTCCTAGGTTAAACGCCACAAAACATGCCCAACATACAGCCAACAAGAGCATATGTCACCCTATCGTCAAGCCCTGACAGTAATAATACCTGACAACATCTCCTTGTCTCATGTAAGTACAGATGTGAATTATGTGATGTTAATCTTAGTTGAAAGTTTGGAGAAAAAAATATTTCCCTAAATAAATATCAGGTATAGCTTTTGTAATTAATTCTACTTCATTATTTGACTGAAAGCTGATATTACTGCTCTTATTTACAGGAAGACCTAATCAAGAAGATTTTATCAAAGCCATTTAAAGTTCCTTTACCTAATTATCAAGGTAAATTGTAAAATGAAGTTAATGTATAAATAAATAATGATGTTGGTGCCAATTTCTAAATTTTGTTTACACACTGAAAATCTCCAAAAATATTTTCATTTTAAAAAAAAAAAAAAATGCTTATTTGACACAGCTCTGATCTGTCTTTAAAGTTATTATACATGCACACAACTTCAGATGTTTCACATAGCTCTGATCTGTCTGTAAAGTTATTATACATGTTCAGTGCACACAACTTCAGATGTTTCACATAGCTCTGATCTTTCTGTAAATCATTATACATGTTAAGTCAATACAACTTCAGCATACTAACTTATGTTTTGGTGTTAATTGCTGGTAAAAAAAAAACTTAATTTAACAATAACACAAATTCATCTTTTTCCTGACAATTTTTACCATCAACGCTAATAGATTGCAAGTTAACTAGTGTTCATTAATGCCTATAAGGCATTCTGATAAAATTCTTTATGAAAAAATGGTAAATTTAAGTCATTTTCTGTCTGACCTGCAGTGGTAAACATACCCTGAAGGTAATGAGCAATATTTTAAAATTCCTATTTAGGTCTTGGTTTCAACAGAGCCCTGGGTGTCCGTCGACAAGGAGCTCGGCAACCACTGCACGATCCCTTTGAGGAAGGTGCTCTTGTGCTTTATTCCCCGCCAGAAATGTCTGCCCATGAACAGATGAAGACTGATATGTAAGTTATATTTATTTATTTATTTATTTATTTATTTAGGCATTTTTTATATAGCGCTTACCTTAAAGCTCTAAGCGCTTTACAATTATTAAAAACATGTAAACTAAGTAACATAAAAATGAGACACTAGGATAGTAACTACTATACTATAGAAACAATTAAAATGGTTATAAAACGAGGACACTTTGGCACGTTTTGGCCTAAACTACAGGAACTGGTCCCATTTATCTTGTATTAGATATTTCACATCTAATTAAAATTGTCAATTTTATTTCAAATTTTCTTTTTAAAAATTGACCATTTTATTTTGTTGTTTTTTTTTATTTTATCTATTTTATATTTGTTTGGCTTGTTTTTTCAGAGAAAAGTTGCCAGTTCATGTGGTAGTTGATCCTATTTTATGTAAAGTTCTTCGACCACATCAAAGAGAGGTAAAGCTTTATTGTAAAGCTTAAGCTAAAATTATTCCACGGGTGGGGTGCCTTTACTATTCCAATACAACATCTCACTCATTGGGCCAAGGGTCTCTGGGATTCTAATCTCAGCAACAGGAAATGTTGACACAAGTTTTGAGCCCACCTGTGAGTTAAACAGCTAACTATGGACGCTAACTCCAGCTGCATGCTGGGAAAAGATTTGCTTGGAAATCTGGGCAAAAAACTTGGGACAACACAAAACCATGAGAACACACAATCATGGGAAACCACAAAATGTTGCAATATACAAGAAAAAGTGTCAGCCACTGGCAATGGGAAAAAAAAAAAAACCTCTCTCTCATTGTTTTTCCCCTAATAAATTTGTGACTTATTGGGGGAAAAAATTACATTGTATAGAGATAGTGTTTGTTTGATTTTGATTTGTCTTTTATAAATCGGGTCTTTTAAATAAAGTGTCTCTACTTGACAGGGAGTAAAGTTTATGTATGACTGTGTGACTGGCAACCAGATTGAAAACAATTATGGATGTATCATGGCAGATGAAATGGTTTGTATAGACTGTCATTTCTATTTACTGCTTACTGGTTTGTATAGACTGGTTTCTATTTACTGCATGTTGGTTTGGTGTTTTTTCTGTTTACTGCTTGTTGATTTGTATAGACTATTATTTCTCTTTACTTTTTGTTTTCTTGTTCAAGAATTCTGTAAGAAAAAGATTATTACTATATTATCTTGATTTAAAATCAAGAAAACTTGTTTTAAATTTATATAGTCATGTAAACATATGAATTTATTGATCATTTGCTTTTTTTTATTTAAGAATTAATGTATACCCATTAAGTCATCACAGGAAATGAAATATTACAGAATGTTTAATTTTTCCTAAAAGGGTCTTGGAAAAACTCTGCAGTGTGTCACTTTAATTTGGACACTTTTAGTAAGTATTGTCAAACTTTTTCCTTTGTGTTGTAATTTTAACTAGCTTTTTTCTACAGCTTAACATAATCTAAGATAAAAAGTCATGTAATATTTTCACTTTCCTGAAATTTTAAACCGTTTTTGTTGATTTAAAAGTAAGTTATTGTATTTTATCAAAATTAATTTTCTTGATTCAGCGTCAGAGTCCAGATTGCTGCCCTACTGTGACCAAGGTCATTATCGTTTGTCCCAGCAGTTTAGTGAAGGTATGTCAAGGTCGTCATTGTTTGTTCCAACAGTTTAGTACTGTGTTAGTTAGTTTGCATGTATTAAAGTAGACCACCTTCGGTTAAAGTTACATTCAAAAAAGCTATCTTTCTACTAATTTATATGTAAAATGAATATACTCTGACCTGGCCACAAATGTAAAATGAATGTATTCTGACCTGGCCACAGTTGTAAAATGAATGTATTCTGACCTGGCCACAGTTGTAAAATGAATGTATTATGATCTGGCCACAGTTGTAAAATGAATGTATTCTTACCTGGCCACAGTTGTTAAATGAATGTATTCTGACCTGGCCACTGTTTTAAAATGAATAAACTCTGACCTGGCCACCATTGTGAAATGAATATACTCTGACATGGCTGACAATGTAAAATTTAAACTCAAGACATCTAAATTATTTCTCTAGCGTAGAAATCAGCCATCAATGACCTCCTTTAGTGAGAATAAGACTTAATTGGGGATTATTTAGATTTTGTAATCACTGTGGTAAATTCGTACTGACTTTGCAACCAAATAATTTCTATATCTTTCGGTCCTAACTTTATTAAAAAGAAAATTTATTTTTCTTTAGGTAGTTCCTCAAGTGAAGGATGTTTAGTTTGTGTGATGTTACTAGCTTTCTTGATTAGTCGATTATTTAATCGGTTTTTGATGACACCAGCAGTTACACTGAAGTTTAATAGGCTTTGAATTGCTCCACTGTATAATGAGTTAATAACACTTGTTAGTTTACGCCAAATTAAAATTGTACAATTTTTTTTAAGATAGAAAAATCTTTGGTTGAATTTGGCTCCATTCAAGCCTTGTTAGCTTATTATTAATTGTGATTCATAGGTACGGTATGTATGTTCTCTACTTGCTCTATACTGTGATTATTGCTATATCTGTAATTGTGTGATTTCCCCCCACTCCAGAAATCTAAGAATAATTTAAAACTTTAATCTACATTACAGAACTGGCACAATGAACTTGGAAAGTGGCTGGGAACAAGAATCCAAGCTCTGGCCATTGACTCTGGGACCAAAAGTGAAATTGATAGAAATCTTGGTAAATGTCAGAACAGTATAATATATATTAGTGTCACAATTTTTGTTGTCATTTTAAAATGTTATCTTTTATTCCCATTTATTTGTGCAAGCTTGTGTCTTTGGTCTTTGAGAGTTACCACTTTATTTCCAGTTCATTTTATGCAGCAACAGAATAGGAGGATTCAGTTTCCTGTACTGATCATATCTTATGAAACCTTTCGCCTACATGCATCTGTTTTACACAAAGGAGAAGTGGGTTTAGTCATCTGTGATGAGGTAACAAACCCTTCCAATCAGCGTACTGTGTAGCTGTTTAATGGTGCAACTAAGACAGTCACACATAAAAGTACTTGTCAAAGCATTACACATATATTATGTTCATTTAAGGCATTTCATATTATTTTTAAAACATTTTATGGTAAATTTAAGGCATTTATTTTGTAAGAGGCCATCCATATATAACTACAGTGGTGTTAATATTGCATATGCGTTCATATGGCGGGGGGAGGGGGAATGTCTTGACAGAAAGTATGTACAGTTATGCACAAATTATGCAATAATTATTCTGACATTCTTAAATATCTCTAATAAAGCCAGCTGTCACTAAAAGATCTTCTAAATCCATGATTTCTAATTAATTTAAAAAAGGCTATAAAAATATCATAGTAGTGTTTCTTAATCGTCGTTATACTGTTGCTCAATAGATATCTCCAGAATACTATGCAGCCTAATGACTCACTGCAGTACATCTACCATGAGATGTCATGGTGGGGAATTAGGGGTGACCCACGACGATTTTAAACATGCTTTATGGCTGTGCTTTCCAAACATCTTTACCGACGCCCTCACCTGATCATCCAAAATAGGGGAGGGGGGAGGCACGTCACCATGCTGCTTTAAAGAAGATTGAATTTCAATTTTACTACCAATTTAAGGCCTTAAGATAACATTACAAATGATTGAAATAAATTTGTTTTATATATCTTTATTTGTAAAAATAAGGGGTCGGAGGTTATAACTTAAATACTTTTCATGTGATGGAGTGACTATAATCCCAGAGACTATAATGTGCTCCTATAATTTTTAAATTTCCTCTCCGTTTGGGCGTATGCCACAGTTGGGGGTCTGAAATATGATTTAGGTGGGGGTTTTTTTTCATACGTATTATACGGATGGCCCTTTATGAAAACTTGTCACAAATATATTAAATGTCTGGCCTTTTATAGTAAATAATCAGCCTATTTATGTATTCATTATCGTAGGGTCACAGACTGAAGAACTCTGAGAATCAGACTTATCAGGCATTAACTTCACTCAATGCAAAGAGGAGAATTCTTTTGTCTGGTACACCTATTCAAAATGATTTACTAGAATACTTCAGTCTGCTCCATTTTGTCAACAGAGGAATTTTAGGTAGGTGCTGGTTGGCTACTTCAGTCTGCTCCATTTTGTCAACAAAGGAATTTTAGGTAGGTGTTGAGTTAACTCCCTTTGTTAGAAACTATGGTATTCTAACTTGTGTTTAAAACATATTATCTTCTCTTGGCATTGATCACTACCGTAACAGAAATAATCTAGTTCATCAAATGAGGTAGGATCATTAGATATATTTGTGTATCATATCTCTCTGCAACTTTAGGAACTGCTCAGGAATTCAAAAGAAAATTTGAAACCCCAATTTTGAGAGGAAGAGATGCTGATGCTACAGATGATGATCACAAGAAGGGAGAGGAGAAACTACAAGAGGTAATCAAACAGCCATGTGTGTTCATTCTTATTTTAACCCTAGCACTGTCAAGTGCCTTTTTCTGTGTGGTATATTAAAATGTATACTTGTAAAGGTCTCTGAATTAATTTAGATTGGGATTTTGTCATTTTTGACAAGCATGTGAAAATGTTTGAAACGGCTTGACACTACAGAAAAATACACTTTAAAGTTACAGGGTTAAATCATTTGCTTGCATTTTTAACGATGATTTTGCTAGCAGCCAATTACATTGGCCATGACACCGCAGAAAGGGGTATAATGACAGACCTAGGGCTGTTATGACAGTTATAGCATTAAATTGAATGGGAAACTATCAAACTTAATATTGCTCGACACACAGGAGGCACACACACATTTCTTAACACACTTTCCTTATCCTTTTCCTGTTTTGTTTCAGCTGTTGTCCATAGTAAACAAGTGTATCATACGAAGAACTCAGGCTCTCCTCACTAAATATTTACCTGTCAAAAGTAAGTTCTTCCATTTAGAACACCTGTCAAAAGTAAGTTCATCGATTTAGAACCCGGTGGTAACAAACAAAAATTCAATTCATTAAGAGTTTTTCTCACAATTGCTTCCACATTTGTTGGAGTTGATAGTATAACACATTTAATTTCCCACCCCCATCCCTTTTATGTTGCAGCTGAACATGTCATCTGCTGTAAGCTTAGTCCGCTACAAGAAACACTGTACACGAAGTTTGTCTCATCAAAAGTGGCACAGAATTTAGTCTCTGGTAAAGCTTCAGTAAGCAGCCTATCAGCCATCACACAATTGAAGAAATTATGTAATCGTAAGTATGGGGCTGTAGCATTGGTCTTTCTTTGATTATTTCCTCTTTAAGTCTCTTTTGATTTCTTTCATTATAAATCAAGTTTTAAAATTGTATAAACATTATTTCATGGCTTTTAACACTAATGTGGAAGTAAACTTACCGTGTAGTTCTTTTTTTAAATTTAAAACTTATTATTGATATTGGTTTAATATTTCAGTCCTTAAGACATAAATTAAAGGTGCATAGGGTTTTCAAATCTTTTCTTGCAACTTTCTCTTTGATTTTCTGTAACACGTGATTCAAAATGTAAAGTCTTTTTATTTAAAAGATTATTTTAACCATGCAAAAGTGATGCTGACAAGAAGGGGATACAAGATTTGATTTTTAAATAGTTCTTGTGTAGTACAAGATGTGACAATATTTCCTTGGTATCATGAGATCTGACAATAGATCCTGTCTAGTACAAGATGTGACAATAGTTCCTTGGTATTATGAGATCTGACAATAGATCCTGTCTAGTACAAGATGTGACAATAGTTCCTTGGTATTATGAGATCTGACAACAGATCATGTGTAGTACAAGATGTGACAATAGTTCCTTGGTATCATGAGATCTGACAATAGATCCTGTCTATTACAAGATGTGACAATAGTTCCTTGGTATTATGAGATCTGACAATAGATTCTGTCTAGTACAAGATGTGACAATAGTTCCTTGGTATTAAGGGATCTAAGACAATAGATCATGTGTAGTACAAGATGTGACAAGTGTCCCTTGGTATTATGAGATCTGACAATAGATCCTGTGTTAGTACAAGATGTGAGAATAGTCCCTTGGTATTATGAGATCTAACAATAGTTCCTGTGTAGTAAAAGATGTGTCAATAGTTCCTGTCTCATTAGTGATGTTGAGAAGAAGAAAGGTGCTCAAATAGTTCCTGTCTCATTAGTGATGTTGAGAAGAAGAAAGGTGCTCAAATAGTTCCTATCTCCACAGATCCAGATTTAATACATGACAAGTGTGTAGAAGGAATTGATGGGTTTGAGAACACAATTGGACACTTCCCTGCAGACTACACAACCAAGACGGTCAAACCAGAACTATCAGGTAACACCAGGACTTCACTCATTTAAATTAATTTCTTTAAACTTCGAGCTATGCTGTTTTGTGGGTTTTTTTCTAGTAAAAAAATAACACAAGAATAGCAACATAATTAAAATAAAATGTTAGCACAAGTGCTATCAACTGTAAATGTCAGTAGAAAATTCATCAGCTGTACATGTGTAAACTGTACTTCTGTCAATAGTATATACATTAGCTGTACATAAGTCAGCTGTATATTTGTAAAGAATCTTTTGACACTAGAATAAAAAAAATTAATTTATACTTTCTTTCTTATAACGATTAATTCCCGTAGATACTAGTTCTAAACACCATTCGTTTATAAGGCGCCCCCCCCCCCCCCCCCTTTCCTTTTTTTCTGAACCCCCTCCCCCCCCTTTTTTTTTTTTAACAGGAAAAGCCTCATAAGCAAACCCCATTAAATTATATGCCTGAGTATTCAATACATTCCCAATTACCAAAGAATATCTAGGAATAGATATAAAGGCCAGCCTTACAAAAGTTTTAATAGACTTTGACTAACTACCTTGGATGAATAGTGGCGCCATCTACCTCCAGTATTTATATATATATATCTAAAGCTTCTGATAACGTCTATGAATCTTGTTGAATGTACAGTAGACTAGGTAGGACTTTGGCAATCAAAAACTATTGCATAATTCAATGTACCTGGGGAAAATTATAAAAATCTCACAAGCCTCCCAACCCACTTATTCACCTAAATTTATTTTTAAATCCTCTTTAGAATGATTATATTAAGTCAATAATTTTTGTTTAAATACTGGAAATGTTATTTGAATTTCTCTATTTCCAGGCAAAGTTGTGGTTCTGGACACATTGTTAGCCCTCATCAAAATGACCACAGATGATAAAGTCGTCCTGGTTTCTAACTACACACAAACATTAGATCTCTTTGAGAAATTATGTAGGCAAAGGAAGTAGGTCATCATTTATTGGAGAGTAATAAATTTTAAAATTAGCATTCCAATAAAACTAATTATCTGAGGTCTGGGCAGTTTTAGGGCAAAAGTAAATATTAATTACCTACTATAAGGAACTTTTTTGTAATTTTATTTTTATATGTTTAATTTTCTTATGTTCTTCTCAATATTCCCATGCAAAAGCTAATATCAGAATTTGGTTCTCATCAGTTATCAGCATGTCAGATTGGATGGAACAATGACTATTAAAAAGAGAGCAAAAATTGTGGAGAGATTCAATGATCCATCGGTAGGGCTTTTATATTTCTTTTTCTTCTTTTCCTTTCACTATTTGAAGTCACATGTTAATTTTTGTTGTTGTTGAATGCACTGCTGGCATCCTTAAGTCAGGACATTTTAGAATGCTCTTTCTTAAATTTTATCTTCTGAACAAGATTTTACATTTGTATACCTACCAGTATATTAAATTACTGCTTTTAAACAGATAACCTATTAATACCTCACATTTGTCGCTTATCCCAATGTATTATTTACTTGAGACCTGGTGAAGGCAGGTTAGTGTACACTATGACTTAACTAGTCATGCTCATTGTACACAATGACTTTTTTACAATTGAAGTTATGTTCATTATACACAATGAATTTTTAACGATGAAGTCATGCTTATTGACAATAATGACTTTTTAAGTATTGATGTCATGCTCATTGTACTCAATGACTTTTTAACGATTGAAATCATAATCATTGTACACAATGACTTTGTAACTATTGAAGTCAACATACACAATGACTTTTTAACGGTGAAGCCATGCTGATTGTACGCAATGACTTTTTAACTATTGAAGCCATGCTCATTGTACGTTAACTAATTACTTTAACTGGTGGAGTTTGGTTTCATATTTTAGAGTCCTGAGTTTATCTTCATGCTGAGCAGCAAGGCAGGAGGATGTGGTTTAAATCTAATTGGTGCCAACAGATTAGTTATGTTTGACCCTGACTGGAATCCAGCCAATGATGAGCAGGCTATGGCCAGGTGCTGGAGAGATGGACAAAAGAAACAATGTTATATCTACAGACTTATTGCGGTAAGGATCTCAGCATGAAAGGACAAAGTCCATTTGAAATTGGCCACAATAATCCTCCAGTTAACATGAAACTTGATTCAGCTTACATATTCAGCTACCAAATTTTGATTGGCACCTAACAAAATATATTATTGGTGCAATGTTTAGCAAAGGTCTAAACTAAGCCTAGTGGAATTCATTGTGATGCTGGGTTGTAGAAAATAGATTTAGTTTGTCCTCCATACTAAGTATGTGTGTGTTTGAGGAGAGTGGGGGGAGCAAAGGAGGGAGGAAGGGATGGAGAGGGGAGCGGAGGAAGAGACGGAGAGGTGAGCGGAGGAAGAGATGGAGAGGGGAGCAAAGGAAGAGAGGGGAGCGGAGGAAGGGATGGAGAGAGGAGCGGAGGAAGGGACTGAGAGGGGAGCGGAGGAAGGGACGGAGAGGGGGACTTTCAGTATTTATGTAAATCAGAACTTCTCCATTTTCCAAATACTCAAAATCACTGGTCATTTTGTACCTACATACCTCCAGTGTCTTGTACCTACACACCTACAATGTCTTTTATGTAAACACCTCCAATTTCTTGTACCTACACACCTCCAATGTCTTGTATAACACACCTCCAATGTCTTGTACAACACACTTCCAATGTCTTGTAACTACACATCAATTTGTTTTCTTTGGAATGGGTGTAACATTGAGGTAAGGTTATGAACACCTCAGTCAAAACAAACACCTTTGTTAAAACAAACACCTCAGTTAAAACAAACACCTCGGTTAAAACAAACACCTCAGTCAAAACAAACACCTCAGTCAAAACAAACACCTCAGTCAAAACAAACACCTCAGTCAAAACAAACACCTCAGTTAAAACAAACACCTCAGTCAAAACAAACACCTGTGTTAAAACAAACACCTCAGTCAAAACAAACACCTCAGTTAAAACAAACACCTCAGTTAAAACAAACACCTCAGTTAAAACAAACACCTCAGTTAAAACAAACACCTCAGTTAAAACAAACACCTCAGTTAAAACAAACACCTCAGTTAAAACAAACACCTCAGTTAAAACAAACACCTCAGTTAAAACAAACACCTCAGTTAAAACAAACACCTCAGTTAAAACAAACACCTCAGTTAAAACAAACACCTCAGTTAAAACAAACACCTCAGTTAAAACAAACACCTCAGTTAAAACAAACACCTCAGTTAAAACAAACACCTCAGTTAAAACAAACACCTCAGTTAAAACAAACACCTCAGTTAAAACAAACACCTCAGTTAAAACAAACACCTCAGTTAAAACAAACACCTCAGTTAAAACAAACACCTCAGTTAAAACAAACACCTCAGTTAAAACAAACACCTCAGTTAAAACAAACACCTCAGTTAAAACAAACACCTCAGTTAAAACAAACACCTCAGTTAAAACAAACACCTCAGTTAAAACAAACACCTCAGTTAAAACAAACACCTCAGTTAAAACAAACACCTCAGTTAAAACAAACACCTCAGTTAAAACAAACACCTCAGTTAAAACAAACACCTCAGTTAAAACAAACACCTCAGTTAAAACAAACACCTCAGTTAAAACAAACACCTCAGTTAAAACAAACACCTTTGTTAAAACAAACACCTCAGTTAAAACAAACACCTCAGTTAAAACAAACACCTCAGTTAAAACAAACACCTTTGTTAAAACAAACACCTCAGTCAAAACAAACACCTCAGTTAAAACAAGCACCTCAGTTAAAACAAACACCTCAGTTAAAACAAACACCTCAGTTAAAACAAACACCTCAGTTAAAACAAACACCTCAGTCAAAACAAACACCTCAGTTAAAACAAACACCTTTGTTAAAAAAACACCTCAGTTAAAACAAACACCTCAGTTAAAACAAACACCTCAGTTAAAACAAACACCTATGTTAAAACAAACACCTCAGTTAAAACAAACACCTCAGTCAAAACAAACACCTCAGTCAAAACAAACACCTCAGTCAAAACAAACACCTCAGTTAAAACAAACACCTCAGTTAAAACAAACACCTCAGTTAAAACAAACACCTCAGTCAAAACAAACACCTCAGTCAAAACAAACACCTCAGTTAAAACAAACACCTTTGTTAAAACAAACACCTCAGTTAAAACAAACACCTCAGTTAAAACAAACACCTCAGTTAAAACAAACACCTTTGTTAAAACAAACACCTCAGTCAAAACAAACACCTCAGTTAAAACAAACACCTCAGTTAAAACAAACACCTCAGTTAAAACAAACACCTCAGTTAAAACAAACACCTTTGTTAAAACAAACACCTTAGTCAAAACAAACACCTCAGTCAAAACAAACACCTCAGTTAAAACAAACACCTCAGTTAAAACAAACACCTCAGTCAAAACAAACACCTCAGTCAAAACAAACACCTCAGTCAAAACAAACACCTCAGTTAAAACAAACACCTCAGTTAAAACAAACACCTCAGTTAAAACAAACACCTTTGTTAAAACAAACACCTTAGTCAAAACAAACACCTTTGTTAAAATAAACACCTCAGTTAAAACAAACACCTCAGTCAAAACAAACACCTCTGTTAAAACAAACACCTCAGTTAAAACAAACACCTCGGTCAAAACAAACACCTTTGTTAAAACAAACACCTCAGTCAAAACAAACACCTTTGTTAAAATAAACACCTCAGTTAAAACAAACACCTCAGTTAAAACAAACTCCTCAGTCAAAACAAACACCTCAGTCAAAACAAACACCTTTGTTAAAACAAACACCTCAGTTTAAAGAAAGACTTGAACATTTGCTGATGATCACCCAACAAATAAAGCACACCCTATGGGAATCTTACAAAGTTCTCTAAAAGTCTTGGGGATTCTTCTAGTTAAAAAATTGTCTAAGGTACAGAGAAACCTGGAAATAACGAACCTAGAAATGGTTCTGACCTGACATACATGTCAACTCACCCCTCCAGACATGGAATGATTTCTTAACACTGGCTGAACCTTTAAATGGCACCATTTCTACCCCCCCCTCCCCATAGAACCACTTTAGCTTTGTGCCCAAGGGTTAAAGTTATCTCCAGGTTTCACAAAAGGTCCCCAAACCTTTTAATTAACAAGGGCCGCATTAAACAGTGAAAGTTTGAATACTGTTACATGTGGGGTGTGAAAACATGAGCTGATACAAAATATGCTTCCTAACCTTTCGCTGAAGTCTACAGGGTTGTGCTGTCGTGGTTGTCACTTATTTTCATTCCATTATAGACGGGGACCATAGAAGAAAAAATCTTTCAACGTCAGGCCCACAAGAAGGCATTAAGTAGCTGCGTCGTAGACAATGAACAGGATGTGGAGAGGCATTTTAGTCTCGGAGAACTCAGAGAGCTGTTTACACTCAATCTGGACACCCTTAGTGATACACATGATAAGTGAGTCCTACACATGATTCTTATGGTACATCAGTTTAACACATGATGTGTCAGTTTAACACATAAGTCAGTCTTACACATCATAAGTGTCAAATTCACGATGAGTGTCAAATACATGATGCCTCAGTTAGTTGAGCCCACCTGTTAGTTCAAACTGTTACATCTGTTGAGATTATTATATAATAAGTACTTCTTATCCCAACCTTAAAATACATTACCAGTCAAAGTTGTATTTATTTTATTTGCCTTTGTTATTATAAGTATGTGATGAAATCAGTTACTGCCACTCTTATTATTAAGCACGGCTTGGTTTTGTTTCTGACCAGGTTCAAGTGCAGGCGATGTGTCAATAACATCCAGGTAAAGCCACCAGCGGAAGGGAGTGACTGTACCTGTGATCTGTCTCAGTGGAACCACTGTGCCGACAAAAAAGGATTGAACGATGTACTTTTGAAAGGAGCTTGGGAATCTGCCATAACATTTACCTTCCATCACAAATCTCACGAAGAACAGAGAAAAACTGTTTAATTGCATTTCTGTGATGTTAGTTTGTAATATACCAATTTGCAAATTAACTTTTGAATTTTTTGGTGGAGTAGTCTTATTGCTGACAATTGGGGTGGGGGGTGGTGATACTTAAACAAAGAAATTTGTTACAGATTTAAGATACTACATTGTTGTCTTCCTTTGACTTTGTTTTATGAACTGTGTTTGGAAGACAGGAGGCAAATGTCATTTTTTATGTACCGGTACTTACTGATGGATGTTAAGTTATAAAATTATTTTTATGGATGTAAAGTTTTTGTTTTTATATAGAGCAACTGCAATATTAATATTAGTTTCATTTGGCATTTTATCTCAGTTAACATGTTTATAAAGAATCTCTTTAATATAGAAATTGGAACTGAAAGGGTTTTTTTTTATAGATTTTGAATTTCCTTTTAAATAGAGCACACAATGATTGAATCAATTACCAAAGCTTGTCTTGCTCAAAAGTTTTTTTTTTTTCTTTTTACTGTGATTAAAATTAAATTTTTGTAAACATCTTTGTGTGAATTCTTCTGACAGTGCTAATATGTTTTATCTTTTTAAAATGACTTTTATAAAGATGCAAACTTTTATAATCAAAACAAGTCTGATCAAATCAAAGTTTCCAAAACATTGAGCAGACCTGTCATTCCTTTTGGTCCTGGGATCATCTTGACATTTTATTTTTGGTAATCCACACACCCAACAGCATGAGTTTATGACATAGTACTTTAAAATTAACTTATTTCCTCTGATAAAAAGGTAAAATTACTCTTAATTGTACCCGGTAGATCAAAAATCAATTTTCAAAACTTCTTCATTAGATATACCACTGAATTAATCATTACCATTAAACTTAATCATTAGATATACAGTAGATGCCGGTTATGTCGACAGCCTCGGGGTTTGCCAAAAAGCACTGAGATAACCAATGATCGAGATAAACGAAAACCAATATGGCGGCAATATATTAACATGTGTTTGAAATTTCTTTATGAACATGATGTGCGTTAATAAATGCAGGTACTTCAGTAAAAAAAAAATATATTATAGTTATTTAGAGGAAATTTCAAATTTTTAAAAAATTAAACCAGAATCAACTTTTTAACTTGAGTACTTTTTGAGCTAAGAATTTTTAAAGTGCAAGATCGTTTGATATTTACTACTATGGGCGAAGCCTCCACATTTTGTGACCTCATTCTGCTGATCGTATTTATACGACTATATAGTTCTTCTTCTTCTATATTTTGAGGGCCCACGGTCGATGGATTGATCATTCTGGCTCCTATTTTTCAGAGGGTTTCGCGATATTACTGTGCATGGTTTTCAAGGGGATACTTCATTGGTTTCAAGGGCTACTCAGCAAGGGTTTATGAACTGGGTTTGGAAGACAGGAGGCAAAAGCTGCAAATGTGTCACGTGTAGTCGCCTCAACTGTTGCTTTTGGAAGCTTGTTCCAGTCCCTTATTGTCTTAGGCAGGAATGAGGAGCTCCTGTACTGAGTTTTTGTTGGCCGAACTTGCCTGTCGTGGCCTCATCGCTGTCTAGGGTGGAGATGGACGAGTTTCTGTTAATGCTGGAGCAGTGGACCAGACCATTTTTGATCTTGTACAACATGCTACAGTAGTAGCATTAGTTCACATAAGGCAACGCATCCCCTTATTACTAAAATACTATTTAGGGACTATTTTTAACTTTCAAATTTGGCACATGAATATTTAATTAAAGCTTTCCCTGACCAATGGTTTAATAGCTTTGCACATGGCAAACTCTTATGAATGAAACTCTGACGCAGTACCACTGCATAGCCATTATGCAAGTAACCGTGAATGGCTGACTGCCCATGACAACATTTTGCACACTGCAAATTATTATCATTTATAATATGGACTCTACTGGGTTTTTAAACCTCGAATTATAACATATTTATTTAGTTATTATATGCATTAGTTAGTTTTTCTTTTAAACAGAAAAGCCCAGACTTTGAGCTGCTCTTTAGGTGGGCCAACTCAGGTATCATAACACTTTTTTTTTAACAGAAGAGGCAGACATTTGGAGCAAGGGCCACACTTGTTCTTATGGTGGGCCAATTCATTGAACCATTAATACAGCAGTAGCATTAGATTTTAACATTAAAAAAATATGTTCAGGAGATATCAAAAAATTCAAATCATGATCTGAAAATGATAAGGTGGGACTAGGCACCATGACAAGGTGGGGCTAGGCACCATGACAAGGTGGGGCTAGGCACCGGTAAACAAGGTGGGGCTAGGCACCGGTAAACAAGGTGGGGCTAGGCACCGGTAAACAAGGTGGGGCTAGGCACCGGTAAACAAGGTGGGTCTAGGCACCAGTAAACAAGGTGGCGCTAGGCACCGGTAAACAAGGTGGCGCTAGGCACCGGTAAACAAGGTGGCGCTAGGCACCGGTAAACAAGGTGGCGCTAGGCACCGGTAAACAAGGTGGCGCTAGGCACCGGTAAACAAGGTGGGGCTAGGCACCGGTAAACAAGGTGGGGCTAGGCACCGGTAAACAAGGTGGGGCTAGGCACCGGTAAACAAGGTGGCGCTAGGCACCGGTAAACAAGGTGGCACTAGGCACCGGTAAACAAGGTGGCACTAGGCACCGGTAAACAAGGTGGCACTAGGCACCGGTAAACAAGGTGGCACTAGGCACCGGTAAACAAGGTGGCACTAGGCACCGGTAAACAAGGTGGCACTAGGCACTGGTAAACAAGATTCTTACTTCAAACCCCCCCCCCCCCCCCTTTTTTTTTTCAATTGACAATGTCCTTAACACAATCATGTATTGGATGTGATGTTGAAATAACCAGTTTGACATACCGAGTACCGTGGCAATGTTGATAGAAGGTAAATGAAATGCCATCCCAGTAGGCCTACCTACGTCAGGTGAACAATAGGCTTCTAAAAAATGCAAGATCTCATAATATATTATGTATGACTTCTTGGTCCAAGAGCAAGCTGAGTTTGACATCTGGGTGCAAGCAGAGTTTGGGTGCAAGTTGAGTTTGGGTGCAAGTGCAAGCAGTTTGTGTGTAAGTGCAAGCTGAGTTTGACTTCTGGGTGCAAGTGCAAGCTGAGTTTGGGTGCAAGTGCAAGCTGAGTTTAATATCGGGTGCAAGTGCAAGCTTAGTTTGACATCTGGGTGCAAGTGCAAGCTGAGTTTGACATATGGGTGCAAGTGCAAGCTGAGTTTGACATATGGGTGCAAGTACAAGCTGAGTTCGACATAGGGGTGCAAGTGCAAGCTGAGTTTGACATATGGGTGCAAGTGCAAGCTGAGTTTGACATCTGGGTGCAAGTGCAAGCTGAGTTTGGGTGCAAGTGCAAGCTGAGTTTGACATATGGGTGCAAGTGCAAGCTGAGTTTGACATATGGGTGCAAGTGCAAGCTGAGTTTGACATATGGGTGCAAGTGCAAGCTGAGTTTGACATCTGGGTGCAAGTGCAAGCTGAGTTTGACATATGGGTGCAAGTGCAAGCTGAGTTTGGGTGCAAGTGCAAGCTGAGTTTGGGTGCAAGTGCAAGCTGAGTTTGGGTGCAAGTGCAAGCTGAGTTTGGGTGCAAGTGCAAGCTGAGTTTGGGTGAAAGTGCAAGCTGAGTTTGGGTGTAAGTGCAGTCTTCGGTATGACTGCTAAGCCAACAAAGAACGACCTTTTTTGCTGAAATCTGAACTTTTTTAAAAATCAATTATTTATATAGCCTACCAATGAGCTTTTCTCTTTTTTTTTAACTCAACAAAATATGCCAACTTAGTCATCGTTGGTGTGTTGTGGGTATCATTATCAGTGGTGGATTCTGTGTATCATTGTGTGTATCTGGTGGTTGGCCCTCTTAAACCTGGGTATGGCAACTTATCTAAGAGAAAGCAAATTTTGAAAACCAAACCGGGAGATGGCGTCCCACATGCGTTATGACGCAATGAAAATTCAGACAACTCCTGCGACGTAGATCGCCTTAATTAAGAGCACAGTGCATCACACACACGCTGCTGGTCATAGAGTATAGTGCATCCTGATCTACCTCCAGCCGTCTTGCCATTCATTGGATGATTGGATCAAATGGGAAATTCTCTCTCACGTTAACAAAATACAGCTCAATTCAAGATTCGAGGGTTACTACTCGAGTCGAAAATTGCCTATGCCATATTCGCGTGCGAAGGGCGAGCCAGTGTGTATCATAGTTGTTGTTTGTTTTCATCACTAAGGGTGATTGTATCTATCAACAACCTGTCATCCACCTATGACCTACCGGTACCTGCATTCACTTGAGATACACCCACTGATTGCACAAAAACAGTGGGGTCTTTTAAAATCTAATATGTTGGCCTACCGTATTTCATTAGTATTAGTCTTAGTACTCTTAGTAGTAGTACGTAGGCCTACTTAATTCTTATAATATGGGTCAACATTAATTAACTCATCAGTAATTAACTAGTATTTGGGCTACCAGTAAAGAATTCACGCGCTTACTTAAAAGTTAACTTATTGATGTGTTAGTAACTAGATCAGAACTCAGAGTTAGCCAGCACACAGTTTGGCAAGGTTATCAGTATTGAGTATCACAAATCAACAAATGTCAAAATACGCTCAATAAACCGGTAGAGGCTTATACTTATGACTTCTATAAATTTTTAAGGTCTCTTACTGATTAGGTACCGGGTATTCTAAATGTTATGTTTGAATTGAATTCCGAAAGTCTGTTGTCGTTTGTTGTTGTTTTTTTTTTTTAAAGTTTAGGGGAGGAGGTGGGTACTAAAACTAAGTACCCAAGATAGGTTATATTAAAGTAATAGGCCTACTCAGTCTTAGTGACTGTGTCTCATTAGTACCCGTATTATTAGAAACGCAAAAAAACATTGTAATCTAAAAAGAGGGCTCAAGACCATCGTATCAAATTATGCTAGTCGACATTTTGTGTAGAGCTGCATCTGGCTCAAGTTCCCCATACTTCCTAGAAACCGGTGTAGCACGCCTGCTATTTAAAAGCATTTAGCCATAATGGGACACAAATTTGGCTAATGCCTCAACTGCTGTATGAACTGTATGCGTTTGTTACACGACGTCCGTCACATGTGTTGACATATCAGATATCACATTTTCCTACACTGCTACCTTTACTGTAATAAAATTATTGTCTTTTATTTCACGTAAGACGTAAGGCTAAGGCCTTAGCCAGTTAACTGTTGATTTCACGTCTCCAACTTTTAACTTGGGTCTTCCTAACCTTATCTACATTCCAAACCACCTACGAATTATTTGACCAGGTCTCGCACCCCCTCACTTAAGTGAACTGTTTGACTACAAATCTCGCACCCCTGGCGTACGAGGTTAAGTCGACCACTGTTACCACCCACCCCGACCAGCCTCCTGACGTCATACTTTTCTTACCTTGGCCTGGCTCACAGGCTGGTGCCAACTGTTACTAATTTTAAAAGTATGTAACATCTTGGCCCATTGCCAGAGAACACAGCCTGCACATTAGATATATGTTCCACCAAGTTAAAAGTGAAAGCAAAAGTCAATGCTGGTTACTCCTGCAAACCCCTCATAATTCAAGTACGGTACAATAACAGTACTGGGTAGTCCTCTCATAATTATAGAATATTATCGATATTGTGAAGTGCCAATGATTTTAAACTTAAGTCAAAAGTTACTTCAACTCAAAAGTTCTTTTAAGTTTATTACAGCAATCGATCGTATCACTTTAGACATTTGAATGTGTCAATTCAATAAGGTTACTGATGGTATCAGAACTGGAAATGTGTCAATAAGATTATTGATGGTACCGTATCAGAACTGGAATGTGTCAATAAGGTTATTGATGGTATCACAACTAGAATGTGTCACTAACTTCAAAATAGTTATTGGTGAAAGACTTTCACCAAATAATGTTACCCTACCTACAACTATGCAACATCCTATCTTATGAATCCTTTCTCTCTCTCCCCCCCCCCCCCCCAGCATAAATACCCTGGTACTAGTAGAAATATTAAAATGATGAGAGAGATTCCCCCCCCCCCTTTGGTCTCTTGTTCAGCACGCTTCTTTGGGTCCTGGTAGTGTTACCAGGACGTGGACTGAATTCGGAATCCAGGTGATGCATAAATAATACAATAACAAGTAAATCAGAAAAACTGCACACACAAAAAAGCCAGCTCAGCATATTTCTATAAAGATTATTGTGTTGGAAAAATAAGTAACACCACTGTCCTATAGAGAGTTTACAAAAGTGATGGTCCACAGACTGGGAATGTTCTACAAGTTAACCTTTAAGCCTTGCTGGTCCACGTAACATGAGATGAGAAAATGTATTTAAGGTAAATTAAAATAATGTCCTCTCCAACTGGATCATGGATTTAAACTTATCAATGACGTTTAGGGTCAAATAAAATCTGATACAGGACCATAGTGCAATGGCAAACTGCCCGCCAGTCTGTAAAACAACTTAGGACAATGCACTGATCTAGAACCGGGTCAGCAAACTTTTGGTCATATTGTGCTAAAGTATATTTCTTTCAGTCATTCACTCAGCATGCCAACAATCATTACTTATAATATAAGACACTTGTCAGTCCTTCCAATAATTTAGTGTAATGACCAGAAATCCTATCATGAGCATTTAAAATCTTCAAAGCTTCTCATAAATGAATTGCCGTATTAAATTCATAAACTGAAACAAATCACAAGACATCACACATGAAATGCAAAAAATAATTATTTTTTTTAATATGCCATGTAAATTTTATTTACTAAAGACCATCACAATGGAAGTTTCATTTCAATAAAAAGAATTTTATGTTATTTTTTAAAACAATTGTCTTTTGTTTATACTTATACATTCAATTGCAAATTGAAGTTGATATGCATGACCGTACTACTCTTAAAAACAAAGAAATTAGGCTTTACCAATATCAATGCAATACATCATGAACAAAAAATAATTACAAAATGTTTAGAAGGTTAAGCCAAATACCTGTTTTAAAGATCAGCAACATAGGTAGGCCTTAACTACCTGTAGTCAGTTATCTGACCCAACTACAGATAAGCAACATTTAGGCCTTTACTACCACTAGTCAGTAAAGCTGACACAGAATAAATTTAACAAATAAAAGACACTTCAAACATAAGTTATCCTAGTTTCACACATTAAAAATACTGGTTGTCAAGAAGATGAATGAGGTGGCCCTCCTCCAACCTAAAAAAAAATATCTTAATTTCATAAAATATATACATTAATAATATATTTTGGTAAGAAAATGAAAGACAATGGACAGTAAGTTTCTGCTTGATTTTTTTAAATTCCTTTTTCTAGCTCAATGTTGTACCATACATCTTTAGTTCTGAAGTGTCTAACACTTACTAACAGGTTGACTTATTTTCCTTGAATAGTTCCAGTCACTAATTGTTTTGGTTTCAACTATATTATATATATATGTAGCCTAAATGAAACTTTTATAACTGCCTAAAGACAAATTTTCATTTTAAAAAATTATTATTCATAAATTAGATTTTAAAAAACTGAAAAAAAAATTGAATAACCTGAAATCGTATTTTTAGATCTAAGACAGAAAAAATCCAAGCAAAAACACTATTTTCATACAACCAGATAATGGCACTCCCAACAAGCTGCAGTTTAATTCAATTCTAATAAAGCCTAAATGTTAACTAACTTGTCAACAAAATACCATACCGAACAAATTTAGTAGGTATGTACTGACAGCCTACTTAATATAGGCCTACTTTGTATCCCATTTATGATATAGTAATCTACCGTATTAAAGGATGAATATAATATATCATAATCATATCATAGATCAATGAGTTAAAAATGCAATAGATAATTTGGTCTTGCAGTGATACAGCTTATTTGAATTTTTATGATTTTATTTTTAAAATATTTTGCAGTAGTCATTATCGATTTCAAATAAGCTTAATTTCAAAACTATTTCTGAAATGTTTTGAGAGGCAAAAACTTCATTAGCTTAAAAAACTTAGGCTTTTTGTCTACCTCACATCCCTATGATAATGAACTAATTATTATTAACAATGTGAATGTGATGTGTAAACAAAAACAATACATCGGGACAGTATTTACAAATATTTACACAAACTGACCTACAAATTGTGAACACTACGATTGAGGAATACAGTCCTTGAGAATTTCCTTTGTTGCTGGTGGTATACTGTTAGGAAACACAACATTGAATTCCACTATAAGGTCACCTCGCTGGGATGGGGTCTTCGGTATTGGAAGTCCTTCACCCTGAATTCTCTTTACAGAGTTTGGTTTGATAACCTCAGTCAATGGAAGAGGAATTTTACGGTTACCAAGCGTTGGCACTTGTATGGTGGTTCCACATAAAGCATCTCTGAGAGAAATGCGAGCCTTATAGCGAATGTCACTGCCCTCTCTAGTAAATAATGTGTGTGGTTTGTCCTTGATTACAAACACTATGTCTGCAGGCACGTTTTGCGGTGTTTGGTCACCTTCTTTGGGGAAGGTTATTTTGGTACCTGCCTTCCATCCAGGTTTAACATCTATTGTCAAAATTTTGTCCTCACTTCTTGATGACTGTCCATCAGGATTCAAGACCTTTCGGGTTATTTTCAGTTTTTTGGTGGTACCAGTAAGAACTTCTTCAAGTGATACTTGCAGCTCTCTTACTACTGCTGGATCTTGATGTTTTCTTCGCCTCTGTCCACCAAATTGTGAAAATGGATCATCAACATCCATTTCATCTTCCATTCCACGACCACCACCGCCACTATGAAATGAAAAGAAGGGTGATCTACCACCACCCATTCCTCCAGGGCCACCTTGGCCGAAGAAATTTTCAAACGGGTTTTCATTGCCGAAAAACATTCTGAATGTTTCATGAGGATCACCATGGAAGGTGTAGGAGTAGTTTCCACTTCTACCACCACCACCGCCTGTGTTACCACCTCCCATGCCCATTCCTCCTTTCAGACCATCCTCACCATATTTGTCGAATACCTCCTTTTTCTGAGGATCACTGAGAACGTCATAAGCTTCGGCTATTTCTTTGAATTTATCTTCTGCTCCCGGAGACTTGTTTTTGTCTGGGTGGTATTTCAATGCCATTTTTCTGTATGCTTTCTTGATTTCATCCTCGGATGCACCCTTAGCAATGCCAAGAATTTTGTAGTAATCCTTACCCATTGTCACTGAATAAGAAAATTGTCACTATCGAACGGTATAAAGAATCGACACTTGTCAGATTATGAATATGAATAACAGTCACTTGCTCCTTTCGGTAAATGTTGAGAAAGCTACAATCTTGTGGTTTCTGTTTCAACTAACAACAGCTCCTACTCTATGCTTGTTATATAGACTTAGTGAACTTGACCATGAAACAGCACGAAGATAAACGAACATTGGCGATGTCCCCCGAACATTCGAGAACTCGGTTTACTTCCGTTCCAATTTTCAAGTCAATAAAGAATGAAAAAATAGGCCAAATAATTTGTATTCATTTTTTATATTTATTTTTAGTTTAAGTTAGTAAATAAAAGTAGGAATAATATTTTTTTTAAATTTTATAATTAATAGTTTTAATTTTTTTTATTTTTGTAAAACGAATTTTAAAATAAAGCAACACAAAAAATACAATAAATACTGTTGCCGCATTAAACTATTTATAGGTTTGTGTTCGATACCCAGGTACCAAAATATCGGTAACATTTACTCACAAAGAGAATAGTACAAGTATTGGAGCTTAATTAAGTTTGAAAACCCATTCTATTTTCCAAGATCTTTTCTTAAATCAGAGTCGAGTGATAGTAAAATATAGCTAAAGGAAGAAAATATAAATCTGAATAATGTAAAGATTATATGTTGTTGTTTAGTTACCAGCGCCCCAAGTATTTTGTATCCGAATATGCAATTGCGAAGCTACAGATAAAAAAACAAAAACAAGTACACTTAACTTACCTGCACTACACAATCAGCATTTACTTAAGTTCACGTTAGATCAACTAAAGACTTTTATTTCTTAATAAAGTTGTACAATTTTGGTGCAAACACATAAGGAGCCTACAACTAAACTTCAGTATTACTGTACCGCCCGCTGGTGTGGGAATTCATCCTCTGATACTGATAACAAACACTGATTAAGCAGAGTTAGTAGTACTAGTAATATCACAAAAACTAAATACTAAATATCTTCACTTGAAGAACCATTTGAAGAAAAGTGCTGTTGTAAAACTAAACGTTTTTGGATGATAATGATACATTCCACACTCTTCATCACAGATACTAAGATCAGCTCGATGAGAGCGAATTCTTTCTCTTAACTTAAAGATAGGACCAAAAGATATAAAATGATCACTAATAAAGTCCTTATTCAATAAGTTATTGCCACTAAAGGAGTACATTGATGGCTGATTTCTACGCTAGATGTCTTGTATTTAAATTACTATAATTTTTAAAATGTTGTTTTGGGGTATATATTTATGTGCTGAAAATGAAAATGTACTACTACTACAATGAAATTTAAAAAAAAAAACTTTCTATTTATTTGGATCAATAAAGAATCTATCTAATTCTAATATAATATCAGGTACTGTCAGTGATTTCACCATGCATACAAAAAAAGGTCATGGCAATGAGGCAGAGATGACATAAAGCAGGGGTCTTAAAACTATGGACTGTGGGTCAAATCCAGCCGCGAGGGGTCCTTAATCTGGGACAAATACGGGTAACCTGGAAATTAAGTTGTGGATGGGCATTGGCGTAGCAAGAGTAAGATTCGCCAGGGGCGGGCAGAGATTTTTAGGTGTTGGCCAAAAAATGATACCCTTTAAATTTGAGAATAATAATAAAATAATAAAGTGTATTTCAAAAACACGCTTTATCCCCAAAGGCTCGAAGCGCGGTACAAGAGTAAAAAATCTATAAATTACCACATTTAAAACAAACGCAACACGACAAAAACTAATTACAAGCATACAATGTCAAAGTCTGTCAACCCATTTCAACCGTGAGCAACACAGCTAATATGCATTAAATGGAAAATATGGTAGACAATCATCCCAGAAGGTGTTTGCGAAATAAATGTGTCTTTAAATCGGTTTTAAAGGACTCCAGTGTCTGATTGTTTCTGAGATCGACTGGAAGGGCGTTCCAAATTGTTGGACCAGCAAATGCGAAAGTGCGCTTTCTGCAAGTCTCAAGGCGAACACGTGGTGTCAAGAGTTTGCCACTGTCAGATGAGCGGAGTTGTCTAGTGGGTACATAAGGCGTCAGCAGCTCTTTCAGATAGGACGGCGCCAGGCCATGTTTTAAACAGCGGTAGCACAAAGTTGCGATTTTGTACTCAATGCGAGCACGGACCGGCAGCCAGTGCAACTCTCTCAGAAGAATAGAACAAAGTCACGCCCAGGGCAGACTCCCACTCCTTCCTACACCAATGTGAAAATGCCTATAACGGTACCGCAGTCAGCAATACAATCTTTGGCAGCACCTATGCCTGTGCAGAATCTATGTCTGTAAACAAGTTTTTTCCTGAATGAAACATCTGAAATCTTCAATCAGATCAAGACTCACTGCTGCAAACTTGTTACAACTAGCAGTTATAAATAAGGAACTGGATAATTACCATCTCATTAGCCAATATCAAGCCCATATTTCCCACATTTGTTTATGTTACCGTAATTAAATCGTTCATCATTTTACATACCGGAACTGCATATATTTATTTTTTCACTACTCTACAAATTATTTTTTTTTTTTCAAACTATTGGTCGGCCCCACAACAGCGTTAACATAACAGGGTTAGTGAATTCACCTCCTGCTTAAAAAGTTTGAGAACTTATGACCTAAAGTAAAATTTAAAAAAAGTATATCTTGCCCTCCCTCTGCTTGTTTGTTTGTGTATATTATATACATATGTGCCTAAACACACACACACATTTAAATTTACATGCACCAATCCTCGTGCACAGATCTTTCCACTGGCTTTACTAATTCTCTAACATGTTTCTTATCCATCAATGCATTTTTTTACACAAATTTCCTTGTTAGTTGATTTGATAGAAATCAGTTAAGTTTAAAATTATGTTGTTAAATGACAATTTTAAAATTTACTGAGCATCAACCAGTGTATTGTTCAGTATTAAAACTATTGCATCAGCTGGTGTATTGTTCAGTTTTTAAATAATAAAATCAACATTGCATCAGCCAGTAAATTGTTCAGTCTAAAAACTATTCATGTTGGTATGTTTCAAACCAAACAAAAAAAATGAGCGGTCATTCTCTTATCAAGAACACAATACTCACTCAAACAAGTGAACTTTTTATTTCCATTAAAATTAAAATACAATTTGATGCACGTATCTAAATTTCGCATTAAGTTTCAGTACAATACAAAATGAGCAAGAGGTATTGTCATATACCGTACTACCAATACATTAATTACAGATTAATGTATTTTATAGATTTATATGTAAAAAAAAAAATTCCCAAAGTTTGAAATGAATGCTTAAATTTGTCATGGATGAAATACAGGAAAAAAATTTGGGCATGTACCCCAATTTATACTTGAGTTACAATAAGTAAGTATTATTAACTTCTTTTCCATTCTATTTGCAATGACAACTGTACCTGTATGTATAATTTTGTGTGTAGTCTTTTTGAGTGGGGTGGTCTTTTTTTTTTTTTTTTTAAATTTCCAATGTTTCTTGGAATCCTGAATCCAAAAATGTTTTTTTATTTATCCACTTTGTACAAGCTTTTGTTACTCATCAATTTTTGTTTAGATGTGTTTCTTAGCAACATGCTGCATTTTGACAACTGTACCTGTATGTATAATTTTGTGTGTAGTCTTTTTGAGTGGGGTGGTCTTTTTTTTTTTTTTTTAAATTTCCAATGTTTCTTGGAATCCTGAATCCAAAAATGTTTTTTTATATATCCACTTTGTACAAGCTTTTGTTACTCATCAATCTTTGTTTAGATGTGTTTCTTAGCAACATGCTGCATTCAAAAAGATATTAAACAACAATTCTGGTTAATAAATGAATTAGATACAATTCTTATTTGTTCTTATCATGATACTTTTTAATAATACTTTTTAAATACCGGTAGTTCAATTTTATTTTATCAAGTCAGAAAGTGGGCAAAAGTAGTGGTAGGTTATAGCGTGAACAACTGAGAAATTATGTAAATAATACCTATGATGAATAATATGAAAAATATTACCTTCATTTTCTTTTTTAGTTTTGATAATGATCTAAGTCAGTGGTTCTCAACCTTTCTAATGCCGCGACCCCTTTTTACATTTCATCATGTTGTGGCGACCCCCAACCTTAAAATTATTTTCGTTGCTACTTCATGGCTGTAATTTTGCTTCTGTTATGAATCGTAATGTAAATATATGTTATGCAGGATGTATGTTCATTGTTACAAATTGAATATAACTAAAGCATTGTGATTAATCAAAAAAAAATAGGTAATTATATATTGTGAAATATTATTTCTAATTACAAATAAATGAGATTTTGTCTTGAAGCATAGTGTAGCATGAGTAACAGTCTTAAAATAACAATAGTAAACTATATTGATACATTTTGCGACAGTATGCGTAAAAAGTCAATGTCAGTGCGAAGATTGAGATTGCTTCTTTCTTACCAGATCAGAAATGCTCGGGGCAGTCTTTGCAAGAGCACAACGAAGATGATCTTCCACAACAAGTCTACATTTAGACTTGTTTACCAATAAGCTGGAAAACCCTGTTTCACACAGATGTTTTGTTGGAAATGGATGAAGAGGGCGCAACCCTGTCTCAGACAGAACAGGAAATGACTGCAAACACTTGATCCAGAATTTTGTAACTGGCATTGTAGAGAAATCAGTTCTCTCTTCATCGCTGCTAATAAGTTGAATGAACTGCTCTTGTGTTGACTCAAGAGATCTTCAACTTTGACTGTGAATGGACTTTTGGCAAGTGCAAATGGGGTGTCAGGTAGATTTGGAAAATACTATGAAATTTCATCTGCAAGCATGTGCAAGTGTTCCTTCACATAATTTATCATCGTATTCCAATGTCATGTTCTTCAAAAAAAAAAAATACGATAGGCAACATGTGAATTGTATTTTCATCCAATTTTTTTTTTAAAAGCTGAAATTTCATTTGGAATTATCGCATCTTTTCAGAAAAATCCAGGCATGTTGCTTTCGGTCCTTGCAATGATAATTTAACTCATTCAAGATGGCAAAGATGTCAATCAAGTAACCTTTTTTTCTGCAGTTCAATTTTATCACTAAAAAGTGCTTCTAACTGCGGTCTTGCTTTCTGATTGAAAAATTGTTCATCATGAAGCTCAAAAGCACATTTTAAAACGTTTCCTTACGACAACCATCTCACTTCAGTGTGAAATAGCAGAGCGTTGTTTGATGCATCCAACTCGTTGCACAGTTGCGAAAACAGGCGACCGTTTAAAGTGGTCGCCTTTCCACAATTGACAGAACTTTTGACGCTTTTCATTACTTCTTGTAATCTCTTGTGGCATCGTCTACGTTGCTAATATTTGCCGAAGAATTTTTTTTCTTCTACATTTTTACAGGAATTGTCTGATTCTTCCAAAAAATGCACAATTAATAATCCCTAATTACCTGTTAACGAGCTAATTTGTGCAGTAGTTTTCACTGTCGGTTTAATCTTTATTATGGGATGAATGGTTCAAGGGGGATGACATGTCTGGTTTTTTAGCTGGACCAAATGAATCGGTTTCTAAGACCATCGGCATCGGAAATGTGTGTTTTCCAATGGTCTTAGGTGACCCCCGTCAAAGGGTCCTGCAACCCCCAGGTTTAGAACCGCTGATCTAAGTCATTCAGCTTCCGGTGTAACAAATCATTTTAAATTAACAATCAAACTTGGTATATATTTGTATACACTGTATATGAATAAATTCATTAACTTTTTTTAGTTTGTGACATGTATCTTTTGATTACAAAGTTTATTTGCTTTAATTTAATAAATGTCACATAGACACCTATGACCTAGACTTTCGTATAGACACCTATGACGTAGACTTTCGTATAGACACCTATGACCTAGACTTTCGTATAGACACCTATGACCTAGACTTTCGTATAGACACCTATGACGTAGACTTTCGTATAGACACCTATGACCTAGACTTTCATATAGACACCTATGACCTAGACTTTCGTAGACACCTATGACCTAGACTTTCGTATAGACACCTATGACCTAGACTTTCACATAGACAGACACCAATGACTCATAGGTCTATGCTTTCTCATTGACACCTATGACCTAAACTTGGTGCCATAAAATCAAGCATTAAAAGCAGTAGCCATGTGGTATAACTATTGTATTATGATGCTGCCTATTTGTATCATCTTCTGGATGAAACCATCTTTACATTACATACAAGAGAATTAAATTGGCATTATCATCAAATCTGTGAATAGATTAACAAAAAATGCATATTTCCTGACATTTTAATTTTATACATACACAAAATATGCAATTTTTCAAACATCATATACCGGGGTAATCATATATATTACCATTTCATATGAGTACAGGGGTTTATATATAAAGTCTCTCAAATACATTTCCAGTATACTGTAATTACAATGAACCTGTTTTTATGAACTACCAGAAATTTCACAACCTATCTATTTGACTAACAATTAAAAAATCTGTGTTTCTGGTACTGTTTAAAAATTAAATTGGTGATTTCTTACAAAAAATAACCCTATTCGAATTACATGACCGTTTTGCTCCTTTATACTTATACATTTGTCTTTGTACTTAATAATGTGACTAAACGCTGGATGTTTTCAAGATTGATGTCAACAAAACCAACTCTTAAAAAATATTTGAATATTGTTAAAAATTGTGTTCAATCAGAAGATAACCAGGTAATATCTAGTCAGCATTAGTTTTAGCTAATTTATGCTTAACAAATGGATTTCTAAACCTAAATAAAATTTATTTACATTTGTCCACTTAAGTACCGGTACTTTTAAAATCATAATCATAAAGGCAAAAAAAAACTCTTGCCTACTTGTTGTATTTTGCTGGTTTGTATGGTGCATGTACTGCACACCATACGTCTCGCATAATATTGGGCCAATACAATCAAGTTATGTAGTAATCATTCCTTCTATAAGTTTATAATAAGTTTTTCACAATGACACTAAACTTCCATTTGATTGCACTCCCAAATGAATACTTTGTCCCCGGAGGCTGAAAGGAGTACTGGCTCTGATGGATGGAATGTGATTGAGTGCACTGTTCTGCTGGTCTCATGGTTCAATGTGTCCACAAGTTTAGCCTAAAGACAGTTGAAATAAAACACAATATTAACTTACACAAGTCTTAGGGGCCGTCCATAAAGTATGTCACGCTCCAGAGGGGGGGAGGGGGTGTAGTAAAGTGTGACAGGGGTGAGGGGGGGGGTTAGGCCATGTGTGACGTCACACATTTATTTTTTAAAATTTCAAATTCAATCTAGATTGAGTTACTCCTTCAATGAATAACTGTGACAACTGTTGACAATTAACTATTCTACTATTAAAGTCATTTTAATAAGGTGATAGTTCTTTTAAGTGGAAATTTTATATTTTAATACAGTTTAATAGTGAAGTGTGTTTTAGATAAAATTTTAATTAGGTCTTAATTTTTTTTTTAAATTGTTCAAAAGTGTGATGTACTTTAGAGGGGGGGTCCCCCAAAGATTTGTGACAGGGGGAGGGAGGGGGTTAAAAATGATCAAAAATAGCATGACGTACTTTATGGATGGCCCCTTAGTAAAGCCCTGCCAGAAAAAAAGATTGCTTCAAAACAATCTTGGTTAATAAATTTATAAGTCATTAGCACCATAAACACAGAACAGAATACTCGGTTTAACTTTAGCACAAACCAGTGATTATATGAAAGCATTTTCTTTCATATCCACTTTAAGTTCATAACACTAAGTAATTTACTAAGAGATATTTTTCTAATTGCTCAGTGAACATACATCATATATACCAATCTGTATGGTTTAACCGTAATTTGTACATTTTTCCTTGTATGACCATACAGGAATTTTTACTTTTTTTTTGTACAATGACACTTGTTTGGGTTTTACAAAACCAAGAGAAATTATCAAGCTGGCAACGTTTGCTTGCATTCAAAATATTTATACTTAAATGGAAAAAGTTATAATAATTTGTACTTTTTTTCGACTTTTCATTTTTTCTGTACAATTTTTGGCATGTATGATACATATGATACTAAAAATATTACTTTAGGCAACTTACTTCAACCAAATCCCAAATGTAAACTAGGCCATCTTCAGAACCACTTAGGATATGGGTGTCTTTGTGGTTAAGGCAGCAGTCAATTTTATAATTTGAATTTTTGTGACCAGTATATCTAAAAATAATTTTAAAATTTAATTACACATCACAATGGTGATACAAAAACTTGATTTTACCAGTACCCATATTTTTTTTAAACAGATATATTACAAATTTGATCATTTAAAAATTGATGTTTAATCAAATTTACCTGTACATCAAAAAATTTTCTCCTTGATAATTGATACCGACCGGGTAATCTGAGTATTGATTATTTATATACCAAAACCATCTGTTTGCTCTGATTAGAGATTATTTCATACAATAAATTTTTAATACCGGTACCGTATCTTGTTTTACTAAATAATTACTTTAGTACAGAATTACAGCTTTACATAGACAACTTTTCCCATAAACAACTCAAATTTACTGGTACTGTATAAAAAAGGTTATTATTTTCCTCATAACATTATGCAAATTCACCCATTATAACTATTTAGTAGTTCTCATTACTCATTTAGCATTTCGCCTGTATCTTTATCCAAAAGCTTGATTGAGGTATCAGTGGCGCTCACAAGGACACACTGACCATCTCTGGTAAATTTTAAACTGGAAACAGCCTCTGAAATATTCATGTAGATATGTGATTAAGTAAAAATTTAATCTGAGCTAATGCTGTCACTCAATCAGCCTGAAGAGTAAATGAGTGTTATTATAATGAGTATTAATGTCAAAATTCCTAGAAAGCTGAAGTTGTGAACATTTTTTTTTTCTTATTTGAACTGGTATACTAAAACAGGGCTAAGTGAAAAAAAATAAAAAAATTCAACATTATTTCGGAAATTAAATTTCTGATTGTGATCCCAGGTTTAAGAACCAACTCTTGGACATCATGATTGTTTTCATTTTCGAATATACCAGGTATATAAATGTTGAGGAATGCTAATATAATTTAATATTAACATTATATTTTTAATGAACATATCGTTTTAAAAGATGAATTGCTTCTCGGGTAAATTTTATTAGCTCTGAATTCCATTAACTAAATTCAATGATCTCCACTGTGTCCACTAACTGTTGGTATTGTAATATAACTTAAATCTAATACTAATATATCTAATGAAGTAATTTCTTTTTGCTCCCACTTAGGGGCACAGTCAGTAGGTTATATATTATATGAATCTTTTAAAAATAACAACTTACATTTGACTTATGTGCGTTTGTGACTTTAAGATGGTGAAATTGAAATACAAAAGTAACAGGTTTTCTAAGTTCTATTTCTAATATCAGTAGCATAAAATGGAATATATCTTAAATACAAATATTTAATTAATTTTTTTTAAATATGCGGTCTATTTCATGCAAAGCTGAAGAGAAAACAAATAATCCAAAGGGGTCATCCATAAAAAACGTCCACACAAAGGGGGGGGGGGTCAGAAAAAAGTGGACAAAGGGGGGAGGCGGGTAGGACAAAGTGGATGTCCACATTGTAGTGTTTTTTGAGTGCAGCAGTTTTGCATAAATTTTTTTTAAATATGCGGTCTATTTCATGCAAAGCTGAAGAGAAAACAAATAATCCAAAGGGGTCATCCATAAAAAACGTCCACACAAAGGGGGGGGGGTCAGAAAAAAGTGGACAAAGGGGGGAGGCGGTTAGGACAAAGTGGATGTCCACATTGTAGTGTTTTTTGAGTGCAGCAGTTTTGCATAAATTTACTGCAAATTTACTGCCTGATCACAGTTACAGTAGCATGCCTTTTGATCTCTATTGTCCATCGGTGGCTGGAAGAATTTCCAAGAGAATATGTTTCTGAGGTAAATATTTCCCATCACAGGCGGCAATGAAAAAACATAAGGTCGTCCATTGCAACATTCCTGCTAGTGAACAAAATATGGCAGACGAAGAGACTGCCACTCAAATTGAATTAGCAATTGAAGACTCAAGAACAGATGTTGTCATACGAAACATGTTTGAATGGCTGCAGTCCGAATTTTCCGTTGATTGAAGAGTGGTGGATTATTTGTTTATTACATTTTTTAATACAGTGATTCAATAAAATGTTTTTGAACCGTTATTATTTCATTTAGAATTTCGCCTGCAAATAATAGGAATTTCTAAAAAAAATCTTTGTAAATACATACTCTTTATATTGTTGTACATTTTCTCCCAAAATATTCATTAATTTAAGTTCGGTAAATTTTATGTTTTGGACGTCCACAATGGGG
>CAXITT010000665.1:146818-156824 GCA_964033795.1 Lymnaea stagnalis | reverse complement strand
AAACCTTTACCCAGTAGCGTGAGAGATCATCTCTATCTAACCAACAAAAACCTTTACCCAGTAGCGTGAGAGATCTTCTCCATCTAGCCAACAAAAACCTTTACCCAGTAGCGTGAGAGATCATCTCTATCTAACCAACACAAACCTTTACCCAGTAGCGTGAGAGATCTTCTCTATCTAACCAACACAAACCTTTACCCAGTAGCGTGAGAGATCATCGCTATCTAACCAACAAAAACCTTCACCCAGTAGCGTGAGAGATCATCTCCATCTAACCAACACAAACCTTCACCCAGTAGCGTGAGAGATCATCTCTATCTAACCAACAAAAACCTTCACCCAGTAGCGTGAGAGATCATCTCCATCTAACCAACACAAACCTTCACCCAGTAGCGTGAGAGATCTTCTCCATCTAGCCAACACAAACCTTCACCCAGTAGCGTGAGAGATCATCTCCATCTAGCCAACACAAACCTTCACCCAGTAGCGTGAGAGATCATCTCCATCTAACCAACACAAACCTTCACCCAGTAGCGTGAGAGATCATCTCCATCTAGCCAACACAAACCTTCACCCAGTAGCGTGAGAGATCTTCTCCATCTAGCCAACAAAAACCTTTACCCAGTAGCGTGAGAGATCTTCTCCATCTAGCCAACACAAACCTTCACCCAGTAGTGTGAGAGATCATCTCCATCTAACCAACACAAACCTTCACCCACTAGCGTGAGAGATCATCTCTATCTAACCAACACAAACCTTCACCCAGTAGAGTGAGAGATCTTCTCCATCTAGCCAACACAAACCTTCACCCAGTAGCGTGAGAGATCATCTCCATCTAGCCAACACAAACCTTCACCCAGTAGCGTGAGAGATCATCTCCATCTAACCAACACAAACCTTCACCCAGTAGCGTGAGAGATCTTCTCCATCTAGCCAACAAAAACCTTTACCCAGTAGCGTGAGAGATCTTCTCCATCTAGCCAACACAAACCTTCACCCAGTAGCGTGAGAGATCATCTCCATCTAGCCAACACAAACCTTCACCCAGTAGCGTGAGAGATCATCTCCATCTAACCAACACAAACCTTCACCCAGTAGCGTGAGAGATCATCTCCATCTAGCCAACACAAACCTTCACCCAGTAGCGTGAGAGATCATCTCCATCTAGCCAACACAAACCTTCACCCAGTAGCGTGAGAGATCTTCTCCATCTAGCCAACAAAAACCTTTACCCAGTAGCGTGAGAGATCTTCTCCATCTAACCAACACAAACCTTCACCCACTAGCGTGAGAGATCATCTCTATCTAACCAACACAAACCTTCACCCAGTAGCGTGAGAGATCTTCTCCATCTAGCCAACACAAACCTTCACCCAGTAGCGTGAGAGATCATCTCCATCTAGCCAACACAAACCTTCACCCAGTAGCGTGAGAGATCTTCTCCATCTAGCCAACACAAACCTTCACCCAGTAGCGTGAGAGATCATCTCCATCTAGCCAACACAAACCTTCACCCAGTAGCGTGAGAGATCATCTCCATCTAACCAACACAAACCTTCACCCCGTAGCGTGAGAGATCTTCTCCATCTAGCCAACAAAAACCTTTACCCAGTAGCTTGAGAGATCATCTCCATCTAACCAACAAAAACCTAACCCAGTAGCTTGAGAGATCATCTCCATCTAGCCAACAAAAACCTTCACCCACTAGCGTGAGAGATCATCTCCATCTAGCCAACAAAAACCTTTACCCAGTAGCGTGAGAGATCATCTCCATCTAACCAACAAAAACCTTTACCCAGTAGCTTGAGAGATCATCTCCATCTAGCCAACAAAAACCTTTACCCAGTAGCGTGAGAGATCATCTCCATCTAACCAACAAAAACCGTTTACCCACTAACGTTAAGTGGTCATCTCCAACTAACCAACAAGACATAAACAAAACATTATGCATGCAGTCCGCGTGCTGGATCAGAGATCGAGATCCTTCTTTAAAAAAAAAAAAACAAAAAAAATATTTATTTTTAGCAACCCGTCCGACGGGTAAAGAAGTGTGTTTTCAGGTGACAGACTCAAAGAGACCGAGTGTGTCAAATAATCTCATACAGAGGTGTAGGGTCGATTGCCCGTTGGGAGGAATTCACAGTAGGTTGCCATTTGTAACACCGACGACGGACGGTTGTCGACCCTATTATGGATACGCCTTTACATGCAATTTATCATCGTGTGTATGTTTGTGGAAGTGTGTGGCAGACGACATATTGAATAGCGGCGTTTTCGCTGGCGTAGTCTGATCGTCACGCCTTCAGATGACTCGCGACTTGTTTCTTAAGGTGTGTAACAAGTCCAACAGGCATGAATCTGGCTCTGGGCCTACAAGACGCCAGCCTATGGTAGGCCGACAAGTCGACCTATGGACACGCCAACTTAAAAGTTCTGCCTTCATTCTAGGAGATTATTACATGACAACAAAGACAAGAGTTTAATTTAAATACATCCTGGAAATTAGCGGAGATCGAACATTTATTTCCTTATCGTCTCAGCTGCTGGCGTCAACATATCTGTGTGTGAGTATACAACACATTTTAGCTATGCAACGTTCAGTATAAAAATAGAATGTTACATTAAGAATAATGGGGAGATTTTTTTTAAAGAAGCGGCCCGTTTAAAAAAAACTACATACTCATACACGCAATCCTGTTCAACGGCAAGAATCTTATAAAATAGTGTCTGTTATAACAATAAAGAATGGTTTTATAAAATAGTGTCTGTTATAACAATTAAGAATGGTTTTATAAAATAGCGTCTGTTCTAACAATTAAGAATGGTTTTATAAAATAGTGTCTGTTATAACAATTAAGAATGGTTTTCTTTATAAAATAGTGTATGTTATAACAATTAAGAATGGTTTTATAAAATAGTGTCTGTTATAACAATTAAGAATGGTTTTATAAAATAGTGTCTGTTATAACAATTAAGAATGGTTTTATAAAATAGTGTCTGTTATAACAATTAAGAATGGTTTTCTTTATAAAATAGTGTCTGTTATAACAATTAAGAATGGTTTTATAAAATAGTGTCTGTTATAACAATTAAGAATGGTTTTTATAAAATAGTGTCTGTTATAACAATTAAGAAGGGTTTTTATAAAATAGTGTCTGTTATAACAATTAAGAATGGTTTTATAAAATAGTGTCTGTTATAACAATTAAGAATGGTTTTTATAAAATAGTGTCTGTTATAACAATTAAGAATGGTTTTATAAAATAGTGTCTGTTATAACAATTAAGAATGGTTTTTATAAAATAGTGTCTGTTATAACAATTAAGAATGGTTTTTATAAAATAGTGTCTGTTATAACAATTAAGAATGGTTTTTATAAAATAGTGTCTGTTATAACAATTAAGAATGGTTTTTATAAAATAGTGTCTGTTATAACAATTAAGAATGGTTTTTATTAAATATTGTCTGTTATAGCAAATGAGAATGGTTTTATAAATAGTGTCTGTTGTTACAACTAAGAAGGGTTTTATAAAATAGTTTCTGTTATTACAACTAAGAATGGCTTTATAAAATGGTGTTATTAGATATAGAAGAATGGCTTTATGAAGTAAATTTTATTTCGGAGAATGATATCTTTAAACGATTGACAAGATAATAATTTAAATAATAAAAAATGTAAATAATAATTTATAAGTTATTAGGATATTGTTATTTTACAAAGATTGTACAATATTGTCTCTGACATTGATCCTATCTAAACCAATTTCTTATCCAGCGGCGTCACCCAAGGAAAGGGTTGACATAGGAAGATGGCAACACCTGATCCCATGGCCAACCCGGCACCCCATTCTCCGGTTCCCGACTGGGGAACCGATGCTGTTCCTCTCAGAGACTTCGCCTCCAAGCGCCCGGTCCCTGGATTCGCTAAAGTTGTGAAAGGGAACTACATGACCCTCGGCGCCAACAAGTTTTCCTTTCAAAGACAGTATCAAGAGGTGTTCCTCCACTCCATCAAAGTTGGCGTCAAGGTGCTGGCCCACTGCCTACGGCGCGTGGACGCCACGACGATCTCCAGGCGCGGCAATCATAACATCTACATGGCCACAAAGCTGTACGCCGTGGACCAGCGGCTGGCCATACCCATCTCGTATCAAGGCTGGTTCGAACTGCTGTCGGAGGACGGGAAATCGGCTCGTCCGATCGGGAGCGTGCACGAGCTGTCAAAGGTCAGGCCCGACCGCTGCCTGGTGCGGGAGAACATCAAAGCCTACCTCATGAGCGAAGACGAGCGGTGCACGTTTGACAAAACCAAAATTGTTATAGCAGGCGACCAGCTGGTGCTAAACGGTGAGCTGGAGTTACCCTCCCCTGGGGAAAATAAGAAAGTCAAACTCCTTCGTTGTTTTGATTCGAAAGGGGAGATAATTTATCTCAGCTTTGATCAGAAGGGAACATTCACTCCTATTGCCGGGGAAAATGACTTCACGGGGGTATTTCAAATCAGGGACATTGTGCGCAGATTTAGACTCCCTCTAACGGTGAAACTTGTGCAGGGGGTCCGACCCAAAGTGGACCCGTCCAGATTCACGGGGGTCATACGACTGGACTGGGTCTACACGGACGAGACCGCATTTGTGTGTCCGGTTGATAAGAACCTGGTGCGCCTCCTCCCTGTGCCCATCGACGTCAATCTTCAGCTGGTCGCCGCGAGCAACCAGCAGGCGATGAAGTCCAGCGAACTGTACCGCACCATGATCACCAAGTGCAACCGAATGATCGCCAACTACAACAACACGCTCCATCTGATAGTGCAAGTCCCGGAGGCGGCGGCCAAAGGGAAGGGCCGCCCCAACACTAACGTTTTTTCAGTCCCCTTGCAGGCGGCGTCAACGCCATCGCTCAGGTCCAGGTCCAGAGAGCACCTTCTCATGGACGAGATCGACGACCTGTACGCGTACGTGCGAGACGGGGGACCGGCTCCGATCAAAACAAAATTTACGTACGACTCGGACGAGGAGAGCTACTGGGAGGAGCCAGCTTACGAGCCGCTGGACGAGTTTCGAGCCAGACTAATGGCGATTGAGGCCGGGGAGAGGGTGAGCTATCATGCCAAATATCAACCTCAAGACCCGAGCAAGCTCAGGTTTGACATGGAGGCGGATTTCCGTAAGAGTAACGACAATCTTTTGGAAGGAAGCAACGGGTCCCCCAAGGGAGTGCTTCATCAAAACAAAGGGTTACCGCCCCCCGCTGTCCCCAAGGGCGTTCCACCGCCCCTACCGCCGAGGCCCCCGGACCTTTTCCCAACACAGTCTTCGTCTCCGGCGTCCTCGGAAACGGCAAGAGATAATGAGACCACGCTCAGGGATAAAGAGACCACGTCCAGGGATAACGAGACCACGCCCAGGGATCATGAAACCACGCCTTCTTCCACTACTTCGAACGGCCATACCTCACAGGTTGAATTGCGCGTGACCACGGTGTCTAACTTGGGCCTGGTTTCCTCAAACCGATCGTCATCCGTGACAGCTGCGAAAGCTGCACCGAAGGAATCTAAAGCGAGCAGATTTTTCAAACACTCCAAGAGCAACGTAGAGACCAACGCCAGGAGAGATCGCCTGCAGCCGACCAAAACGGGAAGTCAGGAATCGAACTCGACTTCCGGCAGCAGTGGCAACGGCCATCACATCGCCAGGGATTTTAAAGATTCTGACATTAGTTCTATGACCAAAGCTGGGTCTTCGGGTTCTTCTGGTGGGCCCGCGTCAAACCTCAAGAAGAGGATGCAAACTTTGTACTTGTGATTGGAGACACATCTGCTTGCGACTGGTAATTATTTTGTTATAGGTGTTTGCATATTAAGTGTGGTGTCACCAATGTATTTTAAGCGTGGTGTCACCAAGCCATGATTTGGTGAAACCGTACAAACTGTCTATAGTTGATTTGGACTGACGGGTGTAAATATCATAGTGTAAAGATTTTAATGTATAATTTATTATTTACAATGTTTTGAGCTACTGGCCAGAGCTGTCACGTGGGGCCTGCAGCCCCTTCGCCTGCCGGGGGGGGGGGGGGGGGCGGGCGGGCTTCGGATCTTTAAGAGGCCCAAAGTTGAGATGCTGAAATAAAAACTACTATCAAGTTTGAATGTAGGCAGCAAATGGAACAGTTGTAGGGGGAACAAATCTAACAGTTGTAGGGGGAACAAATCTAACAGTTGTAGGGGGAACAAATCTAACAGTTGTAGGGGGAACAAATCTAACAGTTGTAGGGGGAACAAATCTAACAGTTGTAGGGGGAACAAATCGAAAAGTTTTATGGGGAAAAAATCGAAAAGTTGTAGGGGGAACATTGGAACTGTTTTAAGGCGAACAAATCGAACATTTATCGGAGATGGGGGTGAACAAATCTAACAGTTGTAGGGGGAACAAATCGAAAAGTTTTATGGGGAAAAAATCGAAAAGTTGTAGGGGGAACATTGGAACTGTTTTAAGGCGAACAAATCGAACATTTATCGGGGTTGGGGGGGGGGGAGAATGGAACAAGTTTAATAAGGGGAACAAATCTTCTTCTTGTATATGTTGAGGGCCCGCGATCAATGAATTGATCATTCTGGCTCCAATGTTTGCAGAGGGGTTCGCGATTTTACTGGGCATGGTTTTGAATCGAAAAGTTGTAAAAAAAAAGGGGGGAGTGGCTCCAAAAGTCACGCGGTGGCTCTGCTGCTGACCCTATGGCCCAGTAGTGAGTGACTGTGTTTCTCCGACAGTAAAGATTTCTTAGGCCACAATTGAAGTCATAGACACTGCCAAGTCATGGTTGCACCTCATCCTTTTTTTTTTATAGTCCATTCTGTGATAACTTTGAGCCCATGTAAATAACTAATGTTTTAAATATGTCTTGTCAATTAAAGGAGTCCAATTCTTCTTGTTATCTAAGGCTTTACATTGTGTTTTAACTGTTGAGGCACAGAACATTGCAAAGTTATTCAATGATTGTGCTGACAGTTTCCATAATAAATTTATGTAACTAAATTCAAAGAAAGATTTGAAATGTAATGGGTTTTTTTTTTTGTATCTTAAAAGTTTACAGGAATCGAATAACGTTGTTTTTTTTTTTGGGTGTGTACGTAACACGTTGTTTTAAAAGAATAATCGATTACTTTTTCAATGAGGAAACATTCGATTTCAATTGTTTTCGTGTGATAGCGTTACTCAGGTCTGATGTGAAAACCTCATTTTAAAAAAAATTTAAAATTATGTGGTCAAGGCCTTTAAGAGATCTGATGAGTGAGCATGGCCGAGCGAAACATAGGAAGGCCTAAAATAGTAAGGCCTAAAAACTGGAAGGCCTAACAGAGGAAGCCCTGGAGCTCTTTTCCATCCACCTGTCATGTTTTCTAAGCCATAAAATGAAGTTTTTTTTTAAAACTTGTTTTGTTTCATCGTTTGACATGTGCCTTAGGGGGAGGGAGAGAGAGGGGGAGGAGGGAGAGAGAGAGAGAGGGGGAGCAGGGAGAGAGTGAGATATAATCATAACTCAGGTGACCATTTAAGATACCAGGCATAAACTGGCACAGCGACCGTTATTGTTGAGGGCTTCATAACTTTTACAAATACAGATCCACCACCCCCCACCTCCTCGCTGCACACCGAACTTCCTGGTTCTGAAGTTATTTTCAGTCGGTCCATTGTCTGTTACAGAAGTGTCCGTTGATAAAGATCGTGTTCTTAGTCTCGGCAGTTGACATTAGCTTCATTAACTATGTCAAGGTTCATGCCAAGGTTTATGCCAAGGTTTATCAAGTTGATGCCAAAGTTCATGTCAAGTTCATGCCCAGGCTCATGCCCAGGTTTCATTCCCAGGCTCATGCCCAGGTTTCATGCCCAGGCTCATGCCCAGGTTTCATGCCCAGGCTCATGCCCAGGTTTCATGCTCATGCCCAGGTTTCATGCCCAGGCTCATGCCCAGGTTTCTTGCCCAGGTTTCATGCCTAGGTTTCATGCGCAGGCTCATGCCCAGGTTTCATGCCCAGGCTCATGCCCAGGTTTCATGCCCAGTTTCATGCCCAGGTTTCATGCCCAGGTTTCATGCCCAGGTTTCATGCCCAGGTTTCATGCCCAGGTTTCATGCCCAGGTTTCATGCCCAGGTTTCATGCCCAGGTTTCATGCCCAGGTTTCATGCCCAGGTTTCATGCCCAGGTTTCATGCCCAGGTTTCATGCCCAGGTTTCATGCCCAGGTTTCATGCCCAGGTTTCATGCCCAGGTTTCATGCCCAGGTTTCATGCCCAGGTTTCATGCCCAGGTTTCATGCCCAGGTTTCATGCCCAGGTTTCATGCCCAGGTTTCATGCCCAGGTTTCATGCCCAGGTTTCATGCCCAGGTTTCATGCCCAGGTTTCATGCCCAGGTTTCATGCCCAGGTTTCATGCCCAGGTTTCATGCCCAGGTTTCATGCCCAGGTTTCATGCCCAGGTTTCATGCCCAGGTTTCATGCCCAGGTTTCATGCCCAGGTTTCATGCCCAGGTTTCATGCCCAGGTTTCATGCCCAGGTTTCATGCCCAGGTTTCATGCCCAGGTTTCATGCCCAGGTTTCATGCCCAGGTTCATGCCAAGGTTTATACCATGATTTATGTGGTACTCACGCCAACCCTCCTTCTAGATGGCCTCACGTTGACCCTCCTAGCTGACCTCTCGCCAACCCTCCTCCTAGCTGACCTCTCGCCAACCCTCCTCCTAGCTGGCCTCTCGCCAACCCTCCTCCTAGCTGGGCTCTCTTTTTACCGGCTTGTGACCGGCCTAGGCGGAGTTTCCGTTAATTATGGGCGGCAAATTCAAGGACTGTCCCGGTCGACACAACCTCTAACTACACCACTCATGGTTAAATCTAATCTAACTACTCCACTCAAGGTTAAATCTAATCTAACTACACCACTCATGGTTAAATCTAATCTAACTACTCCACTCATGGTTAAATCTAATCTAACTACTCCAATCAAGGTTAAATCTAATCTAACTACTCCAATCAAGGTTAAACCAAATGTAACCCTTTTTTTTGGGGGGGGGGGGGTGGGGGAATAATTGTGTTACCAGTAATAAAAAACAAATAACCAAAGTGTAAGATCTATCGTTATCTATGACAATATCAAACATTGTTATTGTCGCTCTCAACCTTTGGCCTTCCCGATCACATATTTATTGCATATTATGATCATCATTGGCGGGCAGCCACCATTTTTGTTAAATTTTATATCTTAATTTAAATTTATGAGAAACCACGGACAATTTATAAGGTGAAAGAACTGAAATATATAGTCCATATTTTACATAGCCCAGTGGACTTTTATTTAATCTTGGGTTTCAGAAGTAAACATGGGTCGGTGAGAATTGTCTTGTTGGCTCAAATTTGATGGTTAAGACCTGTGTTGTTCCCTTTAGTCTGCTTTTTGTTTTCTCTCCAAGTCTCAAAAAATTAAAAAGTTATGTATGATTGGAGAATTGCTCCAAGATTGCTCCAAGAGTAATGACCATCATTTGTTATACATTACGCCATTTCAGGTATCTTCATGATCAATCCACTCCCAACCCCAAAAAAATTGTAGCCTTTGATGTAGCTTTTGACGCGGGGCCCCTGAAATGCACAGGGTTCCTAAACAGCAAGGGGACCCTAAAGGCACCTAGTCACGTACCTCATTTGCCTTTAGGTTAATCCGGGCCAACCGATCATACACTTAAGTTTGTAGACCGGAGATAAAATGTTAGGCTCAGCTAAGACTCCGAAGACCGAGGTCTTCAAAAGCTTAGGCCAAGGATTATGTCCCCAGCAACACACTTGTCCACCAACATGATGAATCGTCCCAACACGCTGTGTGCCAAGGTGGAAGTCTTTGGGTCTCCCCCTAACCGTGTAAAAAAAAAAAAAAAAATAGGAATACAATTATTTATAAATACGGACTGTTGACTGCAGGGCCAGGTAAAGGATATTTTATTAATTTTTTTTTTTTT